>CATIWR010025685.1:0-26731 GCA_949677035.1 Omphalea diandra
ACATGTTAATCATGCATGGTTAGTGAGAATTATGGAGTAATTGAGGTAGAGCTCTTGGATGGAAGTTGTAATCCAAGAGAACAAGAGCTGATTCTGTTGATTTTGTTGTTAGAGCAGAATTTTTCACCCACGATTTCATAACACTAGAAAAGGAATTGGGGAAAGTGAAAAACATGAAAGTTGTATCTTTATGTCTCATATAGATTCATATGAAACAGTTTTGCTTGATTTTGTGTATGTGAGGAGATATGACTCCTTCAGTAGGACTAGGTCAAATCCAAACCGAGATGATCTCAGTCTTCTGTTTTGTTATATTTTGATGACTTTATATTATGATTTTGACAGAGTGCAAAACATGAAACTTGTAGGTTTATATTCCCTCTAAATGCCTGTTAAGTAGTTTTGATTAATTTTCTGTGTGGAAAGAGATATGGCTCATTGATTGGGACTGACTCTATATCTGGATGACACACCACCTTTCTTTTAATTCGGTTTTCCAAGAATTTGATGATCATAGACTCAGAATATGATGATGGTCCAAACTTGAAAGTTGTATATTTATGTCTGATATACATACCTGTGAAATATTGTTTCCAAATCCAGCATGGTTACGGAGATATTGTCCCTTTATCATGACTGGTTGTTAACATGTTATGAACCTACTTGGCCCGAGATTGGTCTTTTGTTTTGGTGACCTTATAGACTGAAATGGATAATGAGTAAAAAATTAAAAATGTTCATTTATATGTTTTGTAATTGATGGTAGAATATTATTGCAATTGGACTTGTAAAATTTGAGATATGCCTAGGAATGTAAGACCTACTCAGACTGAGATGACATCGCAACAGGGTAGAACTTAAAAATTCACCACATTTTATGCGTATCTGATATTAGCCTGAAATTTGAATATGTTGTCCCATTATATGTTTAGTTTGTTTGAAAAAAAGAATCAAGCCATTTGGATAAGTATATCGGGAGTTATTGCTATGACCGTGTAGCAAGCTCAGGTTACAATATAAGGAAAATATGTATAAACATAGGTCCACTTGCATGGATCATGCACCAAGCATTCATAATCATTTTGGCATACTTGTAACCATGTATGTATCAAATTCTAGGATTTCAACACTTTGAGGAAGCCCTAGAGAGAGAACCAAACCTACCATAAAGGTTGGTCACATCAAAAGATGAGTAAAAACCATAATTGGATTCAATGGGTGTATGTGATAATTGTATGATATGATTATGTTCTATTACATGTATATATGATTGAATTGTTACATGTTATATGGGAATATAGGCCAAGTGAGAATTAAATGCTCTTAACGATTACTTGGCATATCATTTGTGAATAAGCACTTGCATATGGAAATAAAAGGGGGCGTTGTGACCGACTTATCAACCACTTGCAAATTGCAGGAAGATAGACCAATAGGTCCCAAATCATATGTTACATGAATCACATGAATATCATGAGAGCAATGTTTGCATTGCTCAGCCACGACAAAAAAAAAAGCTATTGCATTTGCATTTGCATAGTCAATTGTTATACTTGAAATGTATCTTGATGATATTTGATTATGGATTATGCCATGAGAATTTGATTATTGTTTTTATTCATTGAGTCGCGACTCACCAAATCGCAATTATTTTTCAGATACTGAAGCATAGAGTTTGGACATTTTGGTGCATAAAGTATTGCATAAAGACACATGGAACATAGGTCGTCAGCTGAATTCCAACTCTCTCTCCTTGCATCATGTATATACATTTGATAGGAACTAGTCATGGTCACTGGTCCTGACATTAGTTAACACAAGTGTATATTAAATACATATGAGATTATATATGTATGATGAATAAACCTTAATGTGTATGCATTTCGAACCTAAAATTCCATGATTTACAATAGAAGACGAGAGTTATAGTTGGTGGTATCAGAGGGTTCAAGCACACGCGGGGCAGACGTGGTGTGTATGACATCGCAGGGCTGACGGGCAAATCCTAGATGTTGAGTGCTCTGATAGGTACCGATTGTAGCATTACAGATTGCGAACATGAATAGTATGAGTTTTGTAAATGAAAATGGTCGTTACATTTATTGGTATCCGAGCAACATTATTTGTAAACACAATTGGTCGTTACATTTATTGGTATCAGAGCCATATGAGTTATGTTAGATGAACACGGTTGTTACAACACATTTTCTAGTTCAACTTTTAAGGTCCTTGAAAGAAGTGGTCAATCTTAGACTTTGCTAGCATGAATAGGTTCAAGATCAGTTTTGATTAAGGAGCCATATCTCTAAACATACAAAATATTAAACAAAACTATTTTACATAAATTTTGATAACACATAAATCTACAACTTTCATGATTTTTATTTCACCTAATTCCCATTCTAGTCCCATAAAATTCATGGAAAACAAAACCAATAACTGAGCAGGTTCCATAGGAATAAGTCACAATCAAGGGGCAATACATAAAAACTTGGCAAAACTATCTTACAAACATTTAAATTTACAACTTTCATGCTTATCACTTTGCCAAATTCATCTTATAGGGCTATTAAATTATGGACGTAATAGTCTACCTTGAAAACAAAATTAAAGGAATCCATCTCATATTCATTATCAACAACTTCTCACATATGAATCCTAACTAGAATTTCTTTACAACTCCCACTAATTGCTCATGATTAATATGAAATGAAGGAGAAGTTTCATGGTGGAACAAATATGAAATCACATACCTTTCACCAAAGCTAGAAAACCTTAAGATTTATTCCTAGTTAACTTCTTCTTCTACCTTTTTCTCCTCCTCCTCCTCCTTCTTCTTCTTTCTTCTCTTTTTTCTTTCCTTCCTTCCTTCTTTCTTTCTTTATCTGCTCTCCTTCTTCTACTATATTTCTCCCTTTTCTCCTTTCTTACCAGCCCCTAATGGTAGAGAATTTCAATTTGTATTCTTATTTTAATAAGACAAAAGATTAGTGGCTTGTTCTTATTGGTTGAAAGTTAAAATTCTCTTTTAATCCCTTTTCTTTATTCCTTTATCACTTATATCCCTTTATTAATTTTCATTAAATCCTTAAACATTTAATAAGTTTCAAGATAACCCTGCTTAAGTTATAGCAATATGCATGCCACATGTGATAATTTGCTATGAAACTATGCAAATACCATATTCATATTAAAATGCCTCAAATGCAATGATGTAAGTATTATTGTTATGCTTATTTCATATGATGCATATATGCAAATATAACATAATTAAATTGCAAATGAATTAGGTTATGGATGTCACATGAGGAGTTGAGCTCCAACTTCTCAAGGTCACCTATAAGACCATCAATGAGAGTAGTACTTTCCTAAGATCAAGCTTACTAGATTCATCAAAAACAACATTATTGAATCTTCAACCACCATATACTCTTTGTTAAAGACTTTATAAGCCTTGCTAATGGTGGGGTAGCTTAAAAAAAAACCTTCATTGATTTTAAAAGCAAATTTTCCAAGGTTGTCCTTGGAATTCATGATGTAGCATTTGCAACCAAATACTTTAATGTGTAAAAGCTTAGACTTTCTTCCATTCCATAACCCATAAGATTTTTTTTTAGAATGGATCTTTTAAAAACTCTATATGTAATATAATAAGATGTATTAATGGCTTTAGCCTAAAATTAATTTAGAAGTTAATACTTATTAAGCGTAGTCCTAGCCATCTCAACCAATGTTTTAGTCTTTCTCTTCATAACACCACTTTGTTTGTTGTTCTAAGAGCTAAAAATTATGTGAAATCTCATTCTCCAGACAATAGTTTTCAAAAAGTTAATTTTGAAATTCTTTCCTATAGTCACTTCTAATAAAACAAATGATGTAACCTTTTTCATTTTGAATTCTTTGCAAAATTTTTGAAGCATTAAAAACATCACTTTTATGAGCCAAGAAACTAAACCAAATGAACCTAGAGTAGTCATCAACTAGGACAAAAGCATAATGCTTTCCACCAAGGCTAGCATTCCTTGTAAGTCCAACTAAGTCCTTGCGAATGAGTTGAAGAGGTTTAGAAGTACTTATAACATTCTTTACCCTATATGTTGTTTGATGTTGCTTTACCATTTGGCATGGTCCACGTCTTGTCTTTAAAAAACTTGAGCTTTGGGAGACCTTTCACTAGCTCTTATTTAGATAAGTTTTAGAGAAGTTTCATTCTATGCCAAAGCCATGCTTCATTGCTAATTGACACAAAGACACTTGAAAGATTGGTTTGCTAAATTGTCTAAGTCAATTATGTATGTGTTACCTTGCCTTTCACCTTTAAATACTACATTCTTATCTATCAAGTTAGTGACAAGGCACTCTCTAGAATCAAAGGTAACTTTGTTACCCTTATCATATAATTGACTTACACTTAAAAGATTATGTTTTAAACCATCAACTAAAAGAACATTATTGATAAAGGGGCAACCTTTCTTACCACTTACACCAATGCCAATTACCTTAACCTTGGTAGTATTTCCAAATGTCACATTACAACTATCTTTTTTTTTTTTTTTTGGTATGGATGTGAATAGCTTATTATTTCATGTCATATGCTTTGAACATCCATTATCCACATACCAATCATTGTCTTCCTCATTAGTGGTATCTAAGCATACATATACAATAAAACAAATTCACATTTGTTTACGTGCCTAAGCATACTTAGGTTCTAAGAGGTTAGGCTTGGAAGAGTCCTCAAGTTTGAGGTGTGCCTTCCTATTGTAACAAAACACATTAATGTGTCCAAATTTCATGTAAAATAATTAGATTTATTAGTCTTTCTCCTATGATCAACTTTGGCATAAGTTGGAAGTCTTCTCAAGCTATGGCTATATGCATGTATGCATGAACATGTGTGATGAGGAGTAAGAGGTGTGTGTTTTTTAGGATGCCTTTTGGTATACATGGCTGCATGATCATTTTTTTGAGGCTTAGCATTTGATCTTTTGGGTGCTTTAACCTTGCCTTTGGGCATGAGAGGCTTAGTACTTGAGCACTTTTCTTCCCAAGTACCTTTATGCTAGTGGTTTAAGGTATGAATGCTCTAATGAAGCTAATAAGAGAAGATGTAAATGTAGAAACACCATGGAAGCTAAGGCCATGTCTCACAAGGGTTGGCCTTTGAGATACAATAAGAGTATTCAAACCTTATTTCTTTTTATCAAATTGTGAAATAGAAATTTTCAATTCAATGATCTCATTTTTCAACGAATCATTTAAAGAATTAAGTGATGATGGGGTTTTAGAAAGTTGTTTTAAAAACTTCTTAGGTTCATCATTAGAGGTTTTCTAGCTGCAAACAAGAACATTTAAACTTTTAAAATCATCATTAAGTTTAGAACATTTTTTTAATAAACTTTCATTTTGGATTTATATTTATCACATCTCAAGGACATGGCTTCAAGTAGCTCATCATCTTTATCCTCATCCTTATAAGAATCAATATAAGCATAAGATTGGAAAGAAATGCTTACCTTATTAGAGGAATCCTCTGATCCATGAAGCAAAAGTTAGCCACTTCATCATCTTCCTCCTCTCCACTTGAGTCATCATCCCAAGTTACTTTGAACATGTTTTTCTTTTCCTTCTCCCACTTATTATTATTATTATTATTATTGTGTTTGTGATAATCATATTTGATGGGACCTTGCTTCCCATATTTAAAGTAAGTTACATCATTCTTCATTTCATTGATGTTGGATGATGCTTTCTTGAGGTTCTTCTTTCCTTTCTTCTTTTCATAAGATCTTTAGATCCCCTTGAAAATATGGCAAATTTTTCTTCTTTATACTTTCATTACTATCACTTGAACCCACCTCTACTTCTTTGTCTTTATTAGAGGACTTAAGAGCAAGAGTCTTCTTCTCCCTTTTGTCTCATTGTTCTCTCATCCTCTTCATTTCATCATCTTTCTTGATGACCATCTCATAAGTGAGAAATTTTCCAATGACAACATTGGTTGGTATTTTGCCAATGTCTTGATTGGATTCTTTTATACTATATACCCCAGTGTTAAACATTTCCAATGAAAGCATTTTAAGGATTTTAGCGTTTACCTCATGGTTGGTGAGAGTTCTCCAATAATTCTTCATCATATTGTTAACAATGAAAAACAGTATGTTTGTCATATTGATGATGATTTCATTCTCCTTCATCATGAAGAGCTCATATTTTATCACATACATATCTAATCTACTCGATTTCACTTAGCACTACCTTCATGGTAGTTCATCAAGACCCTCCATATTCTATGAGTAGTGTAATAGTATTGAACTCTTCCGCATTCTCCTTTTCATATGAAACTTAAGATGATTACCATTGCTCTTTTATTCTTGCTAGTTTCCTTCATATGGGCTTCAATCCATTGTCCTCTAGGAAGTAACTCTTACTACCATCCATAACTTTAGTGGGTGGCTTCCACTCCTTTGTAACTACATCCTAAAGATCCACCACATCACTATCAAGATGGATGTTCATTCTATACTTCCAATGATCATAGCTAGATCCATTAAAGAATGGCTTAAAGTGAGTGTGGATTCATTCTTATGTTATAATCTTTACTAATCGATTAAGACAAAATTTGAGGCTTAAGCTATAATACCACTTGTTCGCCCTCATGCACTAAGAAGGGTGGTTGAATAAGTAGGAAATTTAAAATTTTAAAGGGAGTGTATAAAATTGTAAATTACATAAAGAGTAGGAGAAGAATTTACACAAGCAATTTATAGTGGTTCGGGTGTTAACCAGCCCTACGTCTATTCCCCAATTATCTACTTGGGTATTTAACTAACTCTTAATATTATTTTACATGCTCTCATAAAACTTATAAGTTTTTTTCCTAAGGTTGACACTAAAACCTTTCACAATTTGTATTTGAGGCTTACATATAACCTTACAAAAGAGTTTTGTCACTATAAAAATCCAAACACAAAGTGTTTATGGCTCACACTTAATCTTTAACAACTTAAGTGCAAAGATTAAATGAGTTAAAAGTTGAAAAATCAAATTGCAAGAGGTTGGCCATAATTAAATTCTATCATTTTGGATTCAAAGCCATTTGGTAGGTTATTTATAAGTTCTAACCACCAAAGAGTTGTTATAAAGGAAATTATCTTCAAGTCTCTAAAGTTGGCTAGCAAACCTTACATTTAATACTTATTAGAGTTCAATTGCAGTCAAGAAACAAAATCATTATCACAGACTACTTTTTGCTATGGATTTTCCCATTTCTCAATTGTGATCTTCAAATGAGTCTAATGACTTGTGACACTTAACAATCTGGCATTGGTTCTTCTAAAACTAATCATTGGTACTGTTTAACAGATTATAAAGGACACAGACGAGACTCTCAAGTTGCGATCACTACTTAAGATAGCGTTGAAAATGTGAGGCACCATGTCTACCACATATTGAACTAGAGATCATGAGATCCAAGTTAAGGGTGTGTCACGGTCCTTACCATAAGTTGCTGCTATGAACTTCAAACACTTTAAATGGCACCAAGACATATGGCTCAGCTTAATTAATCCTTTGATTGGTTGTTAGAGTTCTTCTTAAGTCATTTGAAAGTAGTGATTGTGATTTATGCCTCGATAAACACCGCAGATCACACTATCCACTTTTGATCCTAAGTTTTACTGTAGTGTTGTTGCGACCTTTAAGTCTTAGTCATTATTTATGGGATAATTTTGATTTAACTTCTAAGAAGTTCCTAAGTTATTCTATAAGATCAATAATTAAAATAGACATAAGAACCTTTCAATCTATATTGTTAAGAATAAAGGAGATCCTTGGCTTAGGTTTAACCAACCTAGTTTAACAGAGAAGAATGAGAGTGACATCAAAATGACAAGTATATTACTTGCCATTATTTAACAACATGAAGAAGCATGGAAGAACTCTTACCAACCATAAGGTAAACACTAAAATTCTTAAGATTCTTCCTTGAGAAAAGTTTAGGGGATAGGGTGTGTAGTATGAAGTGTCCAATGAAGACATTAGAAAAGTTCTAATTGATGTCCTCATGGGAAAGCTTTTTACACATGAGATGGTCAAAAATAAAGCTGAAGAAATAATGAGGATGAGGACAAAGAGACAAATGAGAGAAGAAAACTCTTGTTTTTATGTCCTCTAACAAAGATAAAAGGGTGAATGTGGGCTCAAGTGAGCAATGAAAGTGAGAAAGAAGAAAATGAGCTTGCCATGCTTTCAAGGAGATCTAAAAAACTCATAAAGAGAAGAAAGCATCATCAAAATTTAAAGAGAATAAGAATGATGTGACTTGCTTTAAAAGTAGGAAGCAAGGTTACATCAAATCCAATTGTCCCAAACTCAAAAAGAAGAAAAAGTGGGACAAAGAGAAGAAAAAGGGCTTTAAAAAAACTTGGGATGATAAATTAAGTGAAAAGGAGAAAGATGATAAAGTGGCAAACTTTTGGGTCATGGCCTATGAGGATTCCTTCAATGAGGTAAGTACTTCTTTCTAATCTTGTGATGATATTGATTCCAATGAGGATGAGGATGATTAGCTATTTGAAGCCATGCCCTTGTGATGTTATAGGTATAAGTAAAAAATGAAAGTTTATGAAAAAAAATGTTCTAAACTTAGGGATGATTTCAAAAGTTTAAATGATATTATTTATAGCTTGAAAACCTCTAATGAGGAACTCAAGAAATCTTTATAACAACTTTTCCAAACTCTATCTTCGCTTAACTTCTTAAGAAAAGAAAATGATTTTTTAACAAAAAGGTTATTGAGTTAAGAAATTTTATTTCAAAATTTCATAAAAGGAAAGTGGTTTTGGATATACTCATTATATCTCAAATACCATCCCTTGTAAGACATTGTATTGGTTTTAATAAAGCTTCTACATCTACATTCTCTCTTCCCATTTTCATTAGAGTTTCCACCCCTTAAACCTCTAGCATAATTGTAATTTTGAATGCCAGGGGGAGAATGTTTGGAAAATATATGACCCTAAGATATTGGACTCACTCCTCTACTCTGAATGATAACAAAACTATAACAAAACCAAGAGAAGTTCTAATGTTTGTACTTTAGTGTTTTTAGATGATTTGAATAGACCCGATGAATGTTAAAGGGGAAAATTATTATGAATGCTAGGGGGAGAATGTTTAGAGAACATGTGACCCAAAGACTTGAAGAACATTAAAGGGTCAAAACAAGTTCAATAGGCATTGTGTAAGTTCAACGAGCATTGAACATCTCCCAACTAGCATTGGACCATTCAATGGCCATTGAAGGATGAATAATGGACGTTGATTAAAAGCTGTAAATCACCAAAGTCTTTTGGACATCACAATAGGCATTGTCTCTTTGCAATAGGCATTAGAGAAGTGTTTTAGGTTGAGATGTGCTGGACCTTGCCACGGGCGTTGTAGTTTCACAATGGCTATTGATTTTGCTTAGCAATAATCATTGCATATTCACAACAGGTGTTGGAAAAGTGTCTTGGAACTCAAAATGGGCATTGGCCCTTCCCAAAAAGTGTTTAAGGAGTTTCCAATGGGCATTGTGAATTGCTCAACTGGTATGGAAAGTAACTACATACAGTTTGAAAAATAGAGCACAAAGTTCAAGCTTTCTGGAAATGAACAATGCGTATTGTTCTTGCTCCAACAAGAATTATAGTCAAAGCCAACAAGCATTGATTGATGAAAAACATGCATTCGAAGTAACCGTTACAAGTTTAATAAGGGTTGATGAACAATAATAGGTGTTGTTACCTCTAACAATTGGTTTTACAGAAAAACTATTAGACATAACATCATTTATTCCAACATTTAGTTTTAGAATTTGGCTATGTAAGGAGCATTTTGTTAGGACTAAACAAAATTTTAAAAAGGCTAGAGACTTTAAAGAATACTTGTAAACATTTAGAGAACTTTTAGCAAGTATTTGTGCAAACCTTTTAGGTGTTACATATATTTTAGGTAGAGTGAGATTACTCTATTACTCATTTTTAGAGTACATTTTCTTGAGCACTAATAATGTATTTGCTGTATGATTTGAAAGACATTGACACTACTTGGATCTATCCTTGCTATTGGTTATAAAGGTCGATATTGTGCCTAGAAAAATCCAAGGGAAAGGTTATCTTTAAGCCTATAAAAGGGAAAGTTCTTCCTTAGCTTGGAAAAAGGGAAGGCTTTATTCTTGAGCTTAGAAAAAGAATAGATAGGCCTAAGTAAAAGTTTGGGGAGTGGAGTCGGCATATTACCGACCCACTATAAAATATGTATTTTCATTTGTGTTTGTGACTTTTGTTACTTTTGTTTGTGTCTTTGTTTACAACCCAATTCACCCCCTCTTAGGTTGCCTCATTGGCCACTCATTCCAACAACTTCATTTTTTCTTTTAGATGTCACTATGGAAAAGAATTTCAAAATTAACTTTTTGAAATGTATTATTTAGAGAATGAGATTTCACATAACTTTTGGCTTCTATAACTCCATAACAAAATGATGTCGTACAAAGAAAGAATCAAACATTAGTTGAGATGGCTAGAATTATGACTAATGATTATTCTCTTCCAAATTTCTTTTAAACTGAAGCTATAAATACCTTTTGTTATATTACAAATAGAGTTTATAAAAGACCCATTCTAAACAAAACTTCTTATGAGCTATGGAATAGAAGAAAGCCTAAGCTTTTATACCTTAGAGTATTTGGATGCAAATGCTACATTTTGAATACCAAAGACATCCTTGAAAATTTTGCTTCTAAAATCAATGAGGGTATTTTCTTAGGCTATTCCTCCACTAGTAAGGCTTATAGAGTCTTTAACAAAAAGTCTATGGTTGTTAAAGATTCAATGAATGTTGTTTTTAATGAGTTTAGTATGATTGATCTTGGCAAATGTACTCTTGTTGATGATCTTATAGGTGACATTAAGAAGCTAGAGCTCAACTCTACTCCAAAGCAAAATATGATTAAAATAGAGAAGCAAGTGCCACCTCAAGAGTTAGATTAAGTTCCACCTTAACAAAAAGATAACCAAGCTCAAGTACTGCCTAAAGATTAGAGGTACTCCAAGAATCATCTAAAGGAGTAATCATTTGTGAGACCTATAAGGGAGTAAGTACTAAAGCTCAATTAAATGCATTAGATAATCATCTTACCTTTATTTCTCAATTGTATCCAAAGTTAATTGATGAGGCTCTAGTTTATGATTGTTAGTTGATTGCTATGTAAGATAAACTCAACTAATTTGAGAGAAATAAAATATGGGAACTTGTCCCTAAACCTAAGGATCACTTAGTTGTAGGTTGCAAATAGGTGTTTAGGAATAAGTTAGATAAGCAAGGTTTCATTATTTGTAATTGGGCTAGATTGGTTATCAAAGGGTATAACTAGGAGGAAGGCATAGATTATGATGAAACCTTTGCCTCCGTTGCAAGATTAGAGACCATTATAATTCTTTTAGCATATACATGCCATATGAATTTCAAGTTTTTTTAAATATATGTTAAAAGTATATTTTTAAATGGTTTTATTGAAGAAGAACTCCATGTAGAACAACCTTCCAATTTAAAATCTCATGATTTACCAAACCATATTTTTAAATTGACTAAAGCCTTACATGGTTTGAAACAAGCTTCTAGAGCTTGATATGAAAGACTTAGTTCTTTTCTTTTAAAAAATGATTTTGAAAATGGCAAGATAGATATAACTTTGTTTGTAAAAAGGCAAAACAAGGATACTTTGATTGTTTAAATTTATGTTATGACATTATATTTAATGCTATTAAAGAATCTCTTTATGAGAATTTTGTAAATTGCATGACTAGAGAATTTGAGATGAGCATGATAGGAGAACTTAAGTTTTTCCTTGGTCTACAAATCAAGCAATGCAAAGAGGGCATCTTTATCAACCAATCTAAATACACGAAGGTGTTACTCAAAAGATTTAGAATGGATGGATGCAAAGTAGCAAAAATGCTAATGAGCGCATTAATAAAGCTTGACAAGGATGAGTCAAGTAAGCCAATAGATGAGAACAAGTATAGAGGTATGATTGGTTCTCTTCTTTAGATAACTGCCTCTAGACCCTTTATCATGTATAACGTTTGCTTGTGTGCTAGATTTCAATTTTGTTCTAAGGAACTACATTTACTTGTAGTTAAAAGGATTTTAAAATATTTACATGGCACTATACATCTAGGATTATGGTATCCTAGAAATTCATCTTTTAGCCTTATTGGGCATTTGGATGTGGATTATGCAAGTAGTTTATTTGATAGGAAGAGCATATCCAAAACTTGCCAATGTATTAGTGAATGCTTAGTTTCTTAGTTTAGCAAAAAGTAAGATTCAGTTACCTTACCCACCACCTAAGCAGAATATGTGGCAGCAGATCATTGCTAAACCCAAGTTCTTTAGATGGTACAATAATTCAAGGATTATGCCAAAAATGTTTTTCACATTCTCCTCAAATGTGATACCACAAGTGCAATAAGCTTTTAAAGAATTCCATTTAATACTCAATGAGCAAACATATTGATATTAGACATCATTTTCCTAGAGATCATGTGTAAAATGGTAATGTTGTGTTAGAATTCATTAACACTAATAACCAACTTGTGAATATTTTCACTAAACCACTAAATAAAGAAAGGATGAACTTCATTAAAAGAGAACTATCAATGCTTGATGGAAGCTCTTTAGGGTGAGAGTAGATCTCATTATATGTTTTTATATTTACTCGATTCTTGTTAAGTTATTTAATGTATTTATGATAAATGTATATTGATTTGTTGTGATGATGTGTTGAGATCAATTAATTCAACTTGCATTTGAATTTTTCTATATTTAACTGCATGAATTAATCATCAATAAATTGATAACTCTGTGTATAGGCCATTTATGAAAATTTTATTTTAAAGCTTGTTTTTGAAAGTTACTTGTAAATTGCGACTAGGATTGGGATTCACAGTTGAGAGTTACAAGTTATAATCATTTTCAATTTCTTTCAACATTTGCACTCACAATTTTCAATTGCTTCATGAAAATTTAAAAAATTTCAAAATTTTAACCATTCACTATGCACTGTTTCAAGGAATTTTTTACTATTACTCATATTTTTTGTAATTCGCGATCGCATAGCATGTATAACAGTTGCGACTTACATGTAACCACTGGATAATGACCATTCTCACCCAAATAGTGCAATAGGTGCATTTAGTGCAATTTTAGTAATTTTCTATCTGTTTAACCTTCTTTTTGCTTATTTAAACTCCATTAACACCATTTTGTTCACTTTTTCCATATTCTCTCATGAATTCTCATCTTATCTTTCAAATTTTCTCTCTTCTTCTACTCTAAATCATTGCAACCTTCTTCACCATCATCTATGCCTCCAAGGAAGACCATAAGAAATGATAAGGGCAAAGACACTGCCTAAAACTCCTCTCCTCCTTTAAGGTAAAGCCCTTCCTCCTCATCTTATAAGAAGTATCAATTAAGAAGAAAAGGCAAGATATGAGGCCAACAAGAAGAAAATTATAGCTCTTAACAAAATTCCTTTTGAATTTCTTCCCAAACCATCAACCTTGATGGTGAGATCAAAGCTTTTCTATTGAACCTTGGATGGAATGAGTTCACCTTTAGGGATGAATAAGGATATGAAGAGATAGTTAAAGAGTTTATGTACACAATGGAGGTTAGCAAGAAAAAATAATAAAAAACTGGTATGTATGGCTTGAATTTTAGGTGTTTTGGTGAGGAATACTTCATAACCTATGAGTAAATTTGCTCTTTGTTCAATGTCCAAATCGATAACCATATTCCCTTCAATATTTATTCTCTTGATATTGAATTTTCTAATTTTTAGAACCAAATCTCAATAGTGCAAAAACATGACCCTAAAAAGTCTATAGCCAAGAACATTAGATCTTTCCCTTTTTGGCTTTTCCATCAATGTAAGGGGTGATGGAAATAAAAAAAAAACCAGAAAGACTTATCATTAATGTATTGTCTCATTGCAAATAAGCTAATCCAAATTTGTCACTACTTTGTGGACCAACTAGCTCACATGAGCCTTTCCAAAAAGATTCAATTTCTCATTGCCTCTCATATTACTACCACATACCATTTTGTTAGAGCCTTAAATCTTGAAAATGAAGCCTATTTCACCAAAGCCTACCATCCCAATAAAAACTTCCTTGACCTCACATATTTGATCAATGCTAAGGCCATTGGGCTAAACACTTATAAGTATATGTTAGGTGTTGAATGAGCCAAGCAATACTAAGCCTCTCAAGCTAGGAAAAAGAGAAGGCTTGTGACTGAGGAAGGTAAACCACAAGAAGAACTCCTTAAAGAAACTAAGGTACAACCTTAGGTCCCTTTGTTCTTTTCTTTTATAGCTTCTTCCATGGCTAAGGTATTCTGACTCTTGAAGAAAGTCCTTAAGAGACTTAATTTTCTTAACCATCTTCATGGTTGAGCTTCAAAAGAAACTTGGCATTTAAACATCATATCAATTGTAGGATTTGTGTTTTCTAAAGAAGAAGATGAAGAAATAGGGAATGAAGGCAACAATGAAGAAGAAGAAGGCGAAGAAGTTCAAGATAGTAAAGACGATGATGATGGCATTTCTCCTACCTTTCAAACTTCCCTATTTCTATTTTTCATCTTCACTTTCCATCTTTTTCATGTTTTATTTTGTGTTTTCTATTTTTTTAGACCTTACATATATGATCAAACAATATATTTGTTTAAACTTTTCTCTATGTACTTATGCTTATGTTTGATATTAATGCAATGTTTATTTATCTTATATCTATTTTCAATATGATTATGTAATGATTTTGGATCATTTAACATTGTAATCTCACTTGATATCTTTCTCATTATTCCTTTTTATCCTTTTTTTTTTTTATCTTGACAAAGAGGGAGAGAAAGATAAATTGAATATTTATAAATGTAAAAGGGGAGAGGTAATATGCAAAACTAAATTAAAATTGAATGATAATTGCATAGATCAATTGACATTCTAAAGGGAAGTATGGATTGAGGGAGAGTAAACTTTAAAACTCTAAAAGTCAATCCTAAATGTTTATCAACTTCATTAATCACTAAGGAACTATATCTATTGACTTCCATACACTTAAAATCTATAGGTTATGCATTTCAGAGCTTTTATACTTTACATATTTATTCTAGATTGTCAAAATAAAAAAAAAGGAGGAGATTGTTGGACTAGGTTGGTCAAGCCTAAGTCAAAACTCTCTTTTGATCTTGACAATATAGATGGAAAGATTATAATTCCTATTTAAGTGTTGCTCTTACATATATTAAGTTAGAAACTCATTGAAAGTTGAATGAAAGTGAAAATCTCTAAGTCTTAAAATTGACCTCAAAATCATAACCTCTAAAGCAAATCACGATCATTACCTCTAGAAAGTGAGGAACTAAAAGTTATAGTTTGTTTCGCAGTAGACCTCATAGCCACGACTTTTAAAAGCTTTAAAAAATCCTTTAAGGATCATTTGAAAAGGCCAACTAAAGAGTGCCATGTGTCCAATGGAATGTTGGGAGACTTAAAGGTTGCGACCGTGAACATTGGTAGCGATCATGATCTACCCTCAAGAGGAAATGTAATAATCAAGTTCAGTTTGTAGAGAATGTAATGATCCCTTATTCAAGCAATTTTTTAAGTAGTGTCGTGGCCTTTATAATCGATTAAAAGGCACTTATGGCTAGTTTTTGAAGGACCAATGTCATATTGCCTGTTAAGACACGTTTAAAGATCATGATCGAGAAATGGCAAAAGTCGGAATGAAAAGCAGATCATGACTGCAACTCCCCTAAGCAGATCATGACTGCGACTCCCCTATCTCAACCATGAAATAACTCTGACAAACATTTAATATAGAATTTGTCACCACACTTTAGAGATTTGCACATAGTTTCATTTATAACAGCTTTTTAGTATTCTAAACTTATAAGTACCCCACTAAATGGCTTTGGTTGCAATAAGATAGCATTTAATTATGGCTAAAATCTTGCAATTTGATTTCTCAACACTTTAACTCTTAAATTATCTATACTTTAGTTGTTGAAGGTTAGGTGTGAGCCATAAACGCTTTGAGTTTGGTTTTAAAGCCAAAGTGATAAAACTCTTGTGTAAAGTTATGTGTGAGCCTTAAAACAATTGTTATTAGGTTTAGTATGATCCTAAACACTAAGTTAGGTGTAAGCTTGCAAAAAAGCATTGAAAGTTAGTGAAATATCTAATTAGTGAATTTAAAAGTAGACGTAAGTTTTGTTAACACTTGAACTACTATAAATTGCTTATGTAGATTCTTCTCCTACTCTATCTCTAACCTTTTATTGCTAATACTCCCTCTAAAATTTAAAATTTTCCACAAATTAAACCCATTTTATTGGTGTACAAAGGCCAATAGTATTCTTTCTTTATTGTTTTTTTCTTTTGTGCTATTAATTGCCAGTTTAGTTTGTTTTCATTGTATTAGTAGTTTAGATAACATCTTCAATATTTGATTTTTATATAAAAATAGAATCATCATTTTCCAATACTTATTACCATTGTCTTTATAGGATGATATATGCACACACCATTATGCATTATATTACTTTGATTATCGTCCTCTTGCAGTTCATTGAAATGTGGTTTAAAGAATAGTTTCACAAAGAGGAGATAAGTAGAGAGCTTGAATTTATTGATTGATTGAAAACCACATTGAAAGATTCAATTAGATATTAGATATATGATCAAAGAGGTATCACTAAACCTCACACACTTATATGAGATATACTCTTTCAAATACAAACCACACATATATGCACTAACTTCATAAGCTTATAAGGCAAAATATGCACAAAGACAAATCATGGTATGCACCAAGGTAGTATTATAACATACCTAGGCACAATCATAATACTCTGCACTTGCCTTAAGGAAAACCTCTAATAAAAGGACACATCTAATACTTTAGAGGCCACACATCTCATGGCTACGTTCCCAAGAGAAAAGCACTTGGGCATATTGTTCAAAAAAAGCATTTCTCTGGAAAACAGTTAGTCCACATAGCTTTAATAGCTACAACTCATGCATACTTTGATGGTGAATGTTTTTATTATGGCTTGGTTACATTAACTTCATTGCCATTCTAAAAATCGTGATGAGCAATTAACAAAGACTAACCCATAAGGACTCGTGACAATTTGGATACCTAAAAATATGTTCGACTAGGTTAGTCAAACCTAAGTCAAAAGTCTCTTTTGATCTTGATAGTATAGAGTGAAAGTTCTACTATCAATTCCAAGTGTTGTTTAGTCAGAATCTAATTAGAAGTTGAATAGAGTGAATTGGAACTGAAATGCTATAAAAATATGCATTTTAAGTCATGACCAAGACTTAAGGGTGTGACTGCTACTCTAGAAAAATCCTCAATCAAATTGAGTAGTTTAATTTGTGGTGCTAGTCATGAAAAGGGTTGCAACCGCTACTTTCAAATGAATCAGGAAGAACTCTAACGGCCAATCAACTGACTAATCAGAACAAGCCATGTATTAAGGAGCCATTTAAAGTTTCAAAAGTTGCAAGGGCGAAAATGTTGCAATGGCTATGACTCAATTAAGGTTAGTACTCAAAGTCTCCACTATAGATTATGGTGAGGGCATGACGTCTACTTTCTCAGGGCTACCTCAAATAAGGAACACAATCAGGGATTCTATACCATGACATATGAATCCATTAGAGGGTAACAATAACTAGTTTCTTGATAAACTAATGATGGGCTACCACATATAACTAGTTGTTAGACATATTTAAAGATCGTGATAGAGAAAAAGGCTAAATCTAGAGTGAAAAGCATTTTGTGATTGCAATAACCCTTTCTCGATCATGACTAGCTTTTGATAAGAATTTAATGCAAGATTTTGTTACCAACTTTAGAGATTTGAAGATTGTTTCATTTGTAACATCTATTTAGTGGTTGAAACATTTCATTTGTAACATCTATTTGGTGGTTGAAACTTGTAAATAGTCCACCAAATGGCTTTGAATGCAAGAAAATGACAATTTATTGTTGCTAAACTCTTACAAGTTTAATTATTAATTCTTTACTCATAATCTCTTCGTACTTGAGTTTTAAAGGATGGGTATGAGCCATTAAAAACCATTTGACTTGGGTTTTAAAGTGATCCTTACTATGAAAAACACTTATTTAGGTTAAGTGTGAGCCTTGGCAAACACTTGTAAAAGTTCTATGTTAGCGTTGAAAAATGCATTGTATAAGTTACATGTGAGCTTGTGAAACACCATTGAGTGAAAATGAAATACCCAATTGGAAAATTAGGGAGAGGACATATGGTTTTTAACACCCAAACCATTATAAATTCTTTGTGTGTATTCTTCCTCTACTCTTTTAACTTTGCATTATTTATCAACAATCTAAAATTTTAAATTTCCCACTAATTCAACCTTTTCTTGATGCATAAGGGCAAATAAGTGGTATTAGAGTTTAGTCTCAATTCTAACCTTAATTGTTTAAGAAAAGATCAATGGTATAAGAAGGAATCTACTATCACCTTAAACTTTTCTTTAACAGATCTGACTATACTCATTGGAAGTATAGTATGGAAATCTAACTTGATAGTGATGTAGGGATATATGGAATGTTATTGCAAACAAGTGAAGGCCACTTATTAGAATGGTGGATGGTAGTGAAGAATTGCTTCTAAGAGAATAATGGGTTTAAGCGCATAGGAAGGCAAATGACATAAATAAAAAGGCAATGGCAATCCTACTAACTTTGATGGCAAGAGAAAAATTTGATAAAGTTCAACATTGTCAAACCACACGTGAAATAGGAAAAGATCTAGAGAACTACCATAAAGGAACAACACTTGTAAAGTCAAGTAGATTGGAGATGTATGCAATCAAATATGAGCTTTTCATGATAAAGGATAATGAATTTATCACCGACATGACCAATAGACTCCTTGCCATTATAAACAACATAAAGAAGTATAGAAGAATACTCATCAATTATAAGGTAAACACCAAAATCCTTAAGATGCTTCCTTTGGAGATGTATGGGACAAGGGTGTGTAGCATACAAGAATCCAATCAAGAGATTGGAAAAGTGCCAACCAATGTTCTAAATGGCAAACTTCTTACTTATGAGATGTTGATCAAGAATTATAAAGAAATAAAAAGGATGAGAGCTCAAGGAGAAAAAGGAGAAAAGAAGACTTTTACACTCAATATGTCTAGCAAAGACAAAGAGGTAGAAGAATGCTCTAGTGGAAATGATGAAAGTGAGAAGGAGGAAGAAAAACTTACCATCTTATGTAGGAGTTCTAAAGAGCTCATATAAAGAATAAAGGAAAGAAGAAACCTCAAGAAGACATCTTCCGACTTCAAGGAGAAGCAAAATGATGTAACTTGCTTTGAATATGGGAAGCAAGGTCACATAAAAACTTATGTCCCAAGCTAAAGAAAAAAAGAAAGTGGTATAAGAAGAAGAAGAAAAGCTTCAAAGTAACATGGGACGATGAATCAAATGAAGAAAAAGAAGATGAAAAAATTGCCAACTTTTGCTTTATGGCTTAAGAGGACTTCTCCAATGAGGTAAGTACTTCATCTTATTCTTGTGATGATTTTGGTGCATATAAGGATGAGGATGATGAGCTTCTTAAAGCCACGTCCTTGAGATGTGATAAGTATAAATAAAAAATGAAGATTTACAAGAAAAAATGTTTGTAAGTTAAAAATGAATTTAAATGTTTATAAATGAATTACATACTTCAAATGAAGAACTCAAGAAATCTTTAGAAAATCTCTCTGAAACTTCATCCTCTCATGACTCGTTAAGAAAAGAAAACGATTCTTTAAAAGGTGAAGTTATTGAGTTGAGAAATTTCATCTCAAAATTTCACAAAGGGAAAGAAGCCTTGGATACATTCATTATATCTCAAAGGCCACCCTTTGCGAGATATGGTCTTAGTTTTAATGAGGCTTCAACATTTACATCATCTCCTTCCACATTCGTTAAAGCTTTTATATCTCAAACCTTTAGCATAGGGGCAATTAGAAGTAAAAATGTTCTTAGCATTAAGCCCTCTAAGACTAAGAAAAGAGGGCACCCCAAGGCTCAAAGGTTAAGCCTCAAAGAGCCAATCATGCTTTCATGTACACTAAAAGGCACTCACATAAAAACTCCCTTCTACTCCTCACCATTCTTGCACTTACATGCATTATCATGGTCAAAGTATGAAAAGGCTTCCTACTCATACTAAAGTACCTCATAGGATAAATAAAGACTTATAAATCCAAACTCCAATGTCATCATTGTGTGAAATTTTGGCATATAAATGTGTTTTGTTACATTACAAAGGCACACCTCAAACTAGAGGACCATTTCAAGCCTAACCTCTAAGGACCCAAGTTTTCTTGGGTACCTAAACAAAAGTGAAACTATTTTATTTTGTAGGAATGTTTGGAAGCCACCAAAGAGGATAATGATTGTCATATGGATAGTGGGTGCTCAAATAATATGATTGGAAATAGAAAGCTATTCACATCTATTAAGGAAAAGGATGGTGTAAATGTGACTTTGGAAATAATACTAAGGGTAAAGTAATTGGCATAGTATTATTAGTAAGAAAGGTTATTCCCTTATTGATAATATTCTTTTGGTTGATGATTTGAAACATAATTTATTAAGTGTAAGTCCATTATGTGATAACGGTATAAAGTCATCGTTGATCTTATAAAATGTTGGGTTACTACTTTCATAGATAGAAAGGTAATCTTTGAGGGTGAAAAAAGAATTAATACCTAACTAATTGACTTAGAAAATTTAGCTAACTAATCCTTTAAGTGTCTTATCTTCAGTAACAATTAATCTTGGCATTGGTATAGAAGACTTGGGCATACTATCATAGAACTTCTCCAACATCTCTCAAAAGGAGAACTAGTGGAAGGTCTACTAAAGCTCAAGTTCACCAAGGATAAGACATGTGGACCTCGTCAAATGGAAAACCAACATCAAGTGCTCTATAAGGCCAAAATCATTATAATTACTTTTAAATCCCGTTAACTCATACACATAGACTTGGTTGCACCTACAAGAAATGCTAGTCTAGGTAGAAAACACTATGCATTTGACCTAATAGATGACTACTCTTCACTTGGGTCTCATTCTTTACTCATAAGAGTGGCAATTTTAAAGCCTTGAAAAATTTTTCAAAACATGTTAAAAACGAAAATGGCTACTTCGTTTCTTTTATTAGAAGTGATGATCGAAAAGAGTTCCAAATGAAAATTCTAAAAATTATTCTTTAGAAAACAGGATTTCACAATATTTTTCAACTCTTAGAACACCGCAACAGAGTGGTGTTATAGAGAGAAAGAATAAAACTTTGGTAGAGATGGTAAGAACTATGCTTAATGAGCACTCTTTACCAAACTTCTTTTAGGCCGAAGCCATAAACACCTGATGTTATATTACAAGTCATATTTTTAAAAGACCAATTTTGAATAACACCTTTATGAGTTGTGGAAAGGTAGAAAGCCTATGGTCTCATACCTAAAAGTATTTGGTTGCAAATGTTATATTCTAAATACCAAGGATTATCTTAGGAAATTCACATCTAATATGAATGAACCTATATTTCTTGGTTATTTTACCACTAGCAAAGCTTATAAGGTGTTTAACAAAAAGTCCATAGTGGTTGAAGAATTTATGAATGTTATTTTTGATGAATCTAGTAACTTTAACCTTAGAAAAGGTACTATTATTGATGATCTTGTATGTGACTTTGAAAAGTTGGAGCTCAACTTAATATCTAAGGACAATTTAATTGATCTTGAAGATCAAGAGCCACCTTAAGAGTTAGAGCAAGCTTAACCCCAACAAGAAGAGGACCAAGCTTAAGGACTCCCCATGGATTGCAGGTACTCCAAGGATCACCCAAAGGATCTAATCATTGGTGTGATATCTAAGAGAGTAAGTATTAGAGTCTAATTGAATGCATTAAATAATAATCTTGCTTTTGTTTCTCTAATTAAGCCAAAATTAATTAATGAGGCTCTTGATGATGAGAAGTAGGTGATTGCTATGCAAGAAAAACTTAACCAATTTGAGAGAAACATAGTTTGGGAACTTGTCCCTAAGGCTAAAAGATCACCTGATTATAAGATACAAGTGGGTGTTTAAGAACAAGTTGGATAAGCAAGGCTTCACTACAAGAAAAGAAACTAGATTGGTTCCAAAGGATTATAACTAAGAAGAAGGCATTGATTACGATGAAACATTTGTCCCTATTGTATGATTAGAGGCCATTAGCATTAGTTTCACATTTTCATTTCATATAAATTTCAAACTTTTTCAAATGGATGGCAAAAGTGCTTTCTTAAATGGTTTTATAGAGGAGGAAGTTTATGTAGAACAACTTTCAAGGTTTTGAGTATTATGTTTTTTCAAACCATGTTTTCAAATTGACTAGGGCCTTATATGGTTTGAAACAAGCTCTAAGAGCTTGGTATGAAAAGCTTAGATCAATCCTTTTGAAAAAGGCAAGGTTGATATTATATTGTTTGCAAAAAAGAATAACAAGGATACACTTATTGCTAAAATTTATGTTAATGACATTGTATTTGGTGCTACTAATGAATCTCTTGTGAAGGGTTTGCTAAGTGTATGATTAAGGAACTTGAGATGAGCATGATGGTTGAGCTCAAGTTCTTCCTTAGCGTTTAAATCAAACAAACTAAAGAAGGCATCTTCTTCATAAAAGCCAAGTACAAAAAAGAATTACTTAAAAGGCTTGGGATGGATGGATGCAAAATAACTAAGACACTAATGAGTGCATCAATAAAGCTTGACAAAGATGAATTAGGTAAGCTAATTGATGACAAGAAGCATAGAGGTAAGATTAGTTCTCTCCTCCATCTTACCACTTTTGGACCTAATATTATGTATAATGTTTCCTTATATGTAATGACCATTTCTATTTATAAAACTCATAGCATTCATGTCCAACATACATATGCATAAAGGTTTTATTCATCAGACATACACAATCAAACATGTATTTAATGTACAGATATGTTAACTAATGTCAAGACTAGTAACCATAACTCATTCCTATCTAAATTTATGTACATGACACAATAAGAGAGAGAGTTGGAATTTAGCCGATGACCTATGGTCCATGTGTCTCAATGCAAAACTCTAAGCATCAAAGTGTCCAATCTCTATTCTTCAGTATCTGAAAAATATAATTGCGATTTGGTGAGTCGCGACTCAATGAATAAAAATAATAACCAGATTCTTATGTCACA
Organism: Omphalea diandra; assembly: GCA_949677035.1. Lineage (NCBI taxonomy): Eukaryota > Viridiplantae > Streptophyta > Magnoliopsida > Malpighiales > Euphorbiaceae > Omphalea > Omphalea diandra. Next base: position 23,384 of record CATIWR010025685.1, read on the forward strand.
ACCAATAATCAAATATCATTAGGATACATTACAAGTATAACATTTGACTATGCAAGTGCAAGTGCAATAGATTAATTTTTGTCGTCACCATGTAAGGCAAACACTGCTCCTGGGAATTCATGTGATTCAAGTGACATTTGATTTTGCTGGCTAGCATATAATAAGTAAATCATTTGAACAATAACATGTGCCAATGGGACCTATTGGTCCATCTTCCACATGATTAATAACATGTGCCAATGAGACCTATTGGTCCATCTTCCACGTGATTAATAACATGTGCCAATGGGACCTATTAGTCCATATTCCATGTGATTTGCAAGTGTTTGACAAGCCGGTCACAACATCCTTTTAGTTCCATGTGCAAGTGCTCATTCACAAATGGTATACCAAGTAATCATTAAGAGCATGTGATTCTCACTTGACTTGCATTCACATGTAAAATGTAACAATTCAATCACATATACATGTAATAGAACATAATCATTCCATAAAATTATCACACACACACACACACATTGAATCTAATTATGGTTTTTACTCACCTTTTGATATAACCAACCTTTACAGTAGGTTTGGTTCTCTCTCTATGGCTTCCTCAAAGTTTTAAGATCCTAACATTTCCTACATACATGGTTATAAGTATGTCAAAATGATTATGAATGTTTGGTATGCAACTACGACATGATTCATGAAAATGGACCTAGTGTCTATACATATTTTTTCCTTATATGGCAGCCTGAGCTTGCTACACTCTCACAACAAATAACTCTAGCTATAATTATCCAAATGACTTGATTCTTTTTGTCCAACAAACTAGACATATAATGATACAATATATTCAAATTTCAAGCCAATATCAAACGCACAGAAAATGTGGTGACTTTTACATTTTGCCCTATTGCAATGTCATCTCAGTCTGAGTAGGTCTTACATTCTTGGGTGTATCTCAAATTGTAAAAATTCAATGTTATTGAGGGTCCCACAAGAAATATTTGAATTTTTTGCCTAAAAGTTAATCTTTTTAATTTTTGTTTGTGATTATCAATATAAGAATTGAAATTCTAAAGTTCAACACATTGAATTTAGTTATGTTTATACTTTTCAAACTCTATCAATTAAATCTAAAATTTTTAAAACTAAGTTCTAGATTGATACCCTCAAATTTGAAATAGGTAAAATTGAATTAAAACTAGACCAATCTGGACCGTAGTGGCAAATTTTTTTTCTTTATTTTTTTGCTTTAGTAAGTTAATTTTTATAATTTGAAACTATATTTATTATATTATCATTCATAATATATGCAATAATTACTTATATTTTATTTTTAAATCAATTTATAGTGTTTTAAACGTTTACTTTAATTATCTTCACAATATAACTTTATGAGTTCTTAAAATAATAAATAATTGTGGAGATTTAAAAGTAATTCATTTTAAAAAAAATGTTATAGTGATATTGAATTGATGTTGTTTTAATTATTTTTATAATATATAATTTTAGATTGAATAAAATGGCATTTACTATTTTTGAATAACTAAAACATTTTTCTTTAAAGTTTAAAATTGAAGGAAGAATTCAACTTACATGTTTCTCACGCAAAAGCAAAACAGATTAATAGAAGGCTTCAAGTATCGATCGATAAAAATAATTATACAATTTTCTTCATTCACAATTCAAATTAAATTGGGGAGAATTATAATATTTATTTACTGTGTTAGAATAGCATTCTTCTTTTATTTCTTTTTCTATTTCACATTCATATAAACATCCCTCGATGGGAGGCTATTTTCCTTTAATGTAAAAAAATTATCTTGATAATTATTATTTTGTATAGGTCGAGCATCTTATTATGAGCGAACTTGGCCTCAATTTCTAATAAAAATGATTATCTGTAAATAAATTTTTTATTTAAAAATTGTATTTATAAAATATTTGATATTTATTACTGTAAATTATAAATGATTCACTTATCAAATAAATTAATTAAATTATGCTCTAGACCTATTCTGGTTTAACTCTAATCCCAATTTTTATCCATGACGTTCCGCCTCAACCTATTACATTTTAAAACAGTGATTGATTATATAAACTGAAATGGATTTGACGAGAATTGTAAGAGAGCAATTTACGGAGCCAAAGCTGCTAATATGTGGACAAACCTCCTCAACCATCTCACGATGACTCGCTCAATAGCTTTAGCCTACTTTCCCAAAATAAACCAACACTTTTATATGCTCCAACAGACGCATTCAAGAGCTAAGCTTCTTTGTGTTCTCTCTTCCTAATACTACTAGGGACGAGAGCTTATATTTCCTTAATTTTGTTGTTTTATTTTCCTTGACCCAAGCAAAAATCTAAGGCCGGAAGAAATCAAATCTCCGGCCACCCGTTTAGGTTTTCACTCTTCATCAATGTCGTCAAATCCTCCATTGTCTGCTGAACAAACAAGTAGTTTTGCTTCTCCAATAACTATAGTTCTAACGATAATTCTTCTTGTGTTCTTCTTCATAGGCTTTTTCTCTATATATTTTTGTAGATGTTTCATGGAGAGTGTCATTAACAATTGGCATCTTCGGCGTAATGCTTCCGGTAATATTGTAAACCCAGATGCTGCACCTGCAAATAATGGACTTGATCATTCATTAATACAGCTTTTTCCATCATTTGAGTATTCAAGAGTCAAAGATTTTCGACCAGAAAAATATGGACTTGAATGTGCAATTTGTTTGGCAGAGTTTGAGGATGATGATATCCTACGCCTTCTAACAGTTTGCTACCATGTTTTCCACCAAGAATGCATTGATCTTTGGCTTCAATCTCATAAAACATGTCCGGTTTGTCGTAGCGATCTCGACCTGCCTAGAGAAGAATTGGAAAAGGATCATATCAATAGTTCTCAAGATTCTAATCAAAGTTATAACGGGTTGGTAGAGCACGCCCTAAGTATTACAGTTAAAGAAGATGATAATCCTGAGGAAAGTAGGGGAAGAAATGGTGAAGGAATGACCAACGAAAATGCAGGCGAACAATACCAATGTCACGAAAAGATTGAAAGATTTTCAAGGTCACACTCAACGGGACACTCAATAGTTGTGACTAGAGAAGAGAAGGATAGATATACTTTGAGTTTGCCTGATCATGTCAAAGTAAAAATTACAAGGGGACACATTGCAGCAGCAAGTTGCATTGCGTTTGGTGAATTCGCAAGCCCCCGAAATGGTGGCTTTCGAGAGGACCTAGATTCCAACGGAAACATCAACAATAGATAATTTGACTTTTTTTTTTTTGGTTGCGTCTTGATAAATATTATTCATTGATATATATATATATATATATATATATATA
>CATIWR010025691.1:0-20000 GCA_949677035.1 Omphalea diandra
CATGTTAATCATGCATGGTTAGTGAGAATTATGGAGTAATTGAAGTAGAGCTCTTGGATGGAAGTTGTAATCCAAGAGAACAAGAGCTGATTCTGTTGATTTTGCTGTTAGAGCAGAATTTTTCACCCATGATTTCATAACCCTAGAAGAGGAATTGTGGAAAGTTCAAAACATGAAAGTTGTAGCCTTATGTCTCATATAAATTCATATGAAACAGTTTTACTTGATTCTTTGTGTGTGAAGAGATATAGCTCCTTCCTCAGGACTGGTTCAAAAATGAACCGAGATGATCTCAGTCTTCAGTTTTGTTATATTTTGATGACTTTATATTTTGATTTTGACAACGTTCAAAACATGAAACTTGTAGGGTTATATTCCCTGTAAATACATGTTAAGCAGTTTTGATTAATTTTCTGTGTGGAAAGAGATATGGCTCATTGATTGGGACTAACTCTGTACCCGGATGACACACCACCTTTCTTTTAATTCGGTTTTCCAAGAATTTGATGACCATAGACTCAGAATTTGATGATGGTCAAAAGTTGAAAGTTGTATATTTATGTCCAGTCTACATACCTGTGAAATATTCTTTCCAAATCCAGCATGGTTGCTGAGATATTGTCCCTTTATCATGACTGGTTGTCAACATGTTATGAACCTACTTGCCCTGAGATTGGTCTTTTGTTTTGGTGACTTTATAGACTGAACTGGATAATGAGTAAAACATGAAAAATGTTCATTTATATGTTTTGTAACTGATGGTAGAATATTATTTCAATTGAACTTGTACAATTTGAGATATGCTCAAGAATGTAAGATCTACTCAGACTGAGATGACATTGCAACAGGGCAGAACTTAAAAATTCACCAATTTTTATGTGTATCTGATATTAGCCTGAAATTTGAATATGTTGTCCCATTATATGTCTTGTTTGTTTGAAAAAAAGAATCAAGCCATTGGGATAAGTATATCAGGAGTTATTGCTGTGACAGTGTAGCAAGCTTAGGCTGCCCTATTAGGAATATATGCATAAAGATAGGTCCACTTGCATGGATCATGCATACCAAGCATTCATAATCATTTTGATATACTTGTAACCATGTATGTATCAAATTCTAGGATCTAAACACTTTGAGGAAGTCTTAGACAGAGAACCAAACCTACCATCAAGGTTGATCACATCAAAAGGTGAGTAAAAACCATAATTGGATTCAATGTGTGTGAGTAGAAACAACAATTGGATTCAATGTGTGTGAGTAAAAACCATAATTGGATTCAATGGGTGTATGTGATAATTGTATGATATGATTATGTTCTATTACGTGTATATATGATTGAATTGTTACATGCTACATGAAAATATAAGTCGAGTGAGAATGATTGAATTGTTACATGTTACATGGAAATAATATGATTATGTTCTACTACATGTATATATGATTGAATTGTTACATGTTACATGGGAATACAGGCCAAGTGAGAATTAAATGCTCTTAACGATTACATGGCATATCATTTGTGAATAAGTACTTGCATATGGAACTAAAAGGGCGTTGTGACCGACTTATCAAACACTTGCAAATGAATTATAGGACAATGGACCAATAGGTCCCAAATCATATGTTACATGAATCACATGAATATCCTGAGAGCAATGTTTGCCTTGCTCGGTCATGACAAAAACAAAGCTATTGCATTTGCACTTGCATAATCAATTGCTATACTTGCAATGTATCTTGATGATATTTGATTATGGATTATGCCATGAGGATTTTATTATTGTTTTTATTCACTGAGTCACGACTCACCAAATCGAAACTATTTTTTAGATACTGAAGCATAGAGTTTGGACACATTGGTACATAAAGTTTTGCATAGAGACATATGGAACACAGGCCGTCAGCTGAATTCCAACTCTCTCTCCTTGCGTCATGTGCATACATTTGATAGGAACTAGTTATGGTCACTGGTCCTAACATTAGTTAACACATGTGTACATTAAATACATATGGGATTATATATGTATGATGAATAAACCTTAATGTGTATGCATTTTCGAACGTGAAATACCATGATTTGCAACTGAAGACGATAGTTATAGTTGGTGGTATCAGAAGGTTCAAGCACACGCAAGGCAGACGTGCAAATCCTGGTGTGTATGACATCGCGGGGCCGACGGGCGAATCTCGAATGTTGAGTGCTCTAATAGGTACCAGCTATAGCCACCTTGTGACGTTACAATTTTTGGCATCAAAGCTGATTTACAAATGAGAACAATGGATGTCACAGTTATTGGTTTGACAAATGAATTTAGATGTTACAGTTTTGGTATCACAGAGGGCTCAAGCATACGCGGGGCAAACATGCAAATCCCAGTGTGTATGACATTGCGCGACCAACGAGCAAATCCCGAATGTTAAGTGCTCTGATAAGTACCGATTGTAGCATTACAAATTGTGGTAGAAAAAAAATTAGTATCAAAGCAACATGATTTGTAAACATAATTGGTCATTACACAACTACCACCATCAATAAATAACAAGATAAAGATTACCATTAATTCTACATTTAGAGTGGAAAAAAATTTTTTTCTTTACTTTTGATCATCCTTAATTTAGGCATTTAAAGAATGTCTATTCATAAACATATGTTTACTAGTTACCTTATTGGGGTCTTCCTCATTAACATCACTAGCATCCTTTGAAGGGGGCATCTTTGGGAGGGGGCTTTCAATGTCATCATCCTCATCATCACTTACAATCTGCCCATCATATAAAACCATGATTCTTTTGTTAGGGTAATCATGTGCCATGTGTCTTCTTCCTTGGCACATAAAATAAACAATGGAACTAGGCCTTTTAGGAGGTTCAACCTTAGCACTAGAATTGGGCTTCCCTCCTTCCTTCTTAGTTGGTTCAGCCTTAGACCTATTGTTGGGCTTATCACCACTTTTAAACTTGTCAGTCTAAGATATAAAATTGAAATTGGGCCTATATGGCTTAGCCTTTTAATATTTATCCATCATAAATGTAAGATAATACAAATCCTCCAACATCAACTCCACTTTGTGTGCAATTTCTCTATTAACTCCAATAAGAAAATGTCCCATAGTTTTCTCCATAGTCTCCTCAATGTTAGCCCTAATCAAAGTAATCTCTAATTGTTGATGATGCTCCTCTACACTCTTATTCCCTTATACAAGCCTTTGTAATTTTTTGTGAAAAATCATATAGTAATGGCTAGGTACAAATCTTTTTCCCATGACCCTTTTTATCTCTACCCAAGTATAAATGGGATCATCCCCACATCTTTTCCTCAAATACATAATTTGATCCCACCATATAAAAGTGTAATATATAAATTCAATAGCAATAAGCTTAAGTACCTTTTCTTCACTATAATTATTATAATCAAAAATAAAATTTACTTTCTTTTCCCATAATAAATACTCCTTGGGATCACTCTTGCCATTAAAAATATGAATCTTTATCTTAATGCCATTAAGATTGCCATCTTGCTAGCTTGATCTTTGGGAACAATCATCAATTGATTTGCCTTCCTCATCATCTTGTATAGGTCTCCCATTCTTTGGAAACCTTGAATTGGTGTGAGTTATGTTGGAATTAAAGGCGATTTGCATGCTCCTAAATTACTCTCTTACTTATTTCAACTCTTTTTACATAAGGGCCATTGAATCTTCATAGCTTTCATCAATAATTTCCATTTTTGATCTTATTTAGTATCTTCCATGGTTAGCAAATATTAAAAGAAATCCTCATAAAATACTCCCTTACATGTTTACACTCAATAGATGGCACTCATGCTCAAGTTTATCTCAAAATATGCTTTTACCCACTTTTAGGCTTATCACTTTTGCCTTTTATCTCTCAAGTTTCTTTTCTTTAAGTTCTTAGAGGATAAAGGTACTTTATGTCAAATTAAGCTAAATTAAATCACAAACAAGTAAAAACTAAACTTAAAAAACCTTAGAAAAATAAAGGAATATAAAAAAACCACAATTGATTGCAAAAAATAAATTAGTCCTAATCTCAATCTAAAAATAAAAAAAGATTTAAAAGTTGCAAATTGGTGTTTTGAACTCAAAATTGATAGAATAAATCAAGTCTAGGCCAAATGGAAATGGAGGGATTCAAATCGACTTCAAAAATAACTTTTACGCAATTTTAGCTTCCTTTTTTATTTTTCTCTTTTTAATGTTTTTTTAATTTGTTTTTATCCTTGGAAGCTTAAACAAAATTGAAAATAGGCAAATCACATAGAACAACTTAAAGCAATAACAAATCACAATTTAAGTTGAATTTGGAAGGATTAAGGTTATTTTCATAATTTCACATTTTCCTTCAATTTGAACAATGTGGAATAATCCTAGACACTCAAGAAACACCAAAAAAGTGATTAGACACATAAAGAAATGAATTGCAAAAAGAAACAATGAAGAAGCTAAACTTCATGTTTCCTTAATTTAAGGAAATTTTGACAAACTTTCAAATTTCAAGGATTTTCTTGAAGGACAAGGTTATACTCTAAACTTAAATACAAAAGAAGTGTTAATCAATAAACAAAATAGATTGGGATGGAAAGAATCAAGGAAATCCAACTAGAACTAGGAAAACTAGGTTATTTTGCAAAGTTCCATAATTTAAGAAAAATTTCCAAAACATGCAATTCCAAAATGATTTCAACGATAAAGATATGATTTATGATAATGAAACAATATAATTTAATGATTGAATGTGAAGAAAAATGAATTGGAACACAAAGGATGAAGTTAAAATTGAATTACATAAGATTTCACTTAAATTGCATGGTTCCTTGATTTTAGGAAATTTTGTATAACATGCGATTCCAATTTAATTTTAATGATGTAAAATGATTATTAATAATAAATCAAGCTATTCTAATGTTGGAAAAGCAAAGAAAATAGTTTGGAAGCATAATGGAACAAGAAGAACTAAATTGAACAAAGATAGAGTGTAAATCATAAACTAAAACTTTTTGTATTTTTTATGATACAAAATGACCTAGAACACTAATTAATGATGAAAAAACACTTAAACATGATGAAACAAATATATTTGATGTATGGAATTAGAAGAAATTGAATTGAGTTCAATGATAGAGATAGAACCTAAATTGATGCAATAACATAAAAAAAGACTAAAAACAATGAATTTAAAGGATAACTTGATTGGAAGCCTTAGCTCTAATACTAAATGATACGAAAAAGATTAATTTGATTCCTTAACCATGGGCTTAAGAATAAGCTACTCGAATATATTAAAATCAAGCAATGATTTTCATCTTCAAATCTCAATTAGACCTCTAGAAAACTTGTTTCTAGCAACCTATGTTAGAAAGATTTAAAGTATGTAAATTTAAAATTACAATTAATATGTTTATGAAATTATGGAACCTACACTCAATAATCCCACCAAGTCCTTTTAAGAACTCAAGAAGAGAAACACTCTCACAAGTAAAATGGCTAAAGAAAATTATTGTTCAATTAATTTATGTGCATGGTTGAATATGAGAGACTATTTATAGCCTTTCACGCTTAGTTTCCTAACTATAATAAAAGAATAAGAAACTTAGAAAAAGTAGCTAGAAAAAGGCTAGGGCTAGGTAAGCCACCTAAATAGTAACTAACTTTACTAATCTAAAAAATATAAGGAAAACAAAAGGGAAACATGATTGGTGTATGGTTAATTAGGCCTTAGTGTTTTTTAACATTCAAACACCTTATTTTAAGTTGCTTACAAGAATAAAAAACTAACAAAAAATCCTAAAAATATTAGCTAAGTTAATCAGCTAATAAAGAGAGAATCTTAAGAAGAATTGAAAGACATTACCAACCAAGTAAATCTTTAGAAGATCTTGGACTTGTGGGCTTTATCTTATCTATCAAAACATTTTTTGGAACTTTATCCTTTATCTTGGCTGAATGTTATTTATGGAATTAGGCCTTGGTCATCTACAAATGTTGGGCTCCATTGGATCAAGTTAAGTGTACCATTTGAAGAATCCAAGCTTCCTTCTTCTTTTAATTAGTTTTGAATCATCCTTTGCTCCTTTTGGTCCAATCCAAGTGTAATTCCCCTTTGCAAGAAAGCTCCAATTGCATCCTTGAACTTTTTTAGCCTTTCTCATGTAATTGGGCCTTAAAGTTGAAGTGGATCTTTGGGCTTGCCTTGGATGTTTACATCATTATCGCTTTTAGACTTGATATTATGTAAAGTGTTCACCTATGTCCTAGATTTCAATCATGTCCTAAAAAAACTCATTTGCATGCAATAAAAAGAATTTTGAAATATTTACATGGCATAATGCATTTAAAACTATGGTATCTTAGGAACTTATTGTTTAGTCTTTTTAGATATTATGATGTAGATTATGCAGATAGTTTGTTGGATAGAAAGAGCACTCATAGGACTTGCCAATTTATTTGTGAATTCTAGTTTCATGGTTTAGCAAGAAGCAAGTTTTAATTGTCTTATCCATCATCGAAGTGGAATATATGGTGGCAAATTATTATTACACCCATGTTCTTTGGATGAAACAATAACTCAAGGATTATGGCAAAGAAGTTGATCACATTTCCATTAAATGTGATAACACAAGTGCTATCAATCTTTCTAAAAATCTCATCCAGCATTCAAAGAGCAAATACATTGACATAAGGCATCACTTTCTTATACATATGCAAAATGGCAATGTGGTGTTAAAATTTGCTAACACTAATAACCAACTTGCGGATATTTTCACTATTCCCTTAATGAAGAGAAGATGAACTTCATAAAGAAGGAACTAGGGATGCTTGATGGAAGCTCTCTCAGATGAAAATAGATCTCATTCTATTTTCATGATTACTTGATTGTTGTTGTTGAGATATTTGATATGTTTGATTATTGAGTTTTTGGCATATTGTTGAATGAATTAATTCAACTTGCATTTGAGCTTTTCAATACTTAAGTACATGATTAATATCAAAATATCAAATTGATCACTTTATGATTGGGCCATTTATCACAAAGCCTATTTTAAGCTTATTTTTGAAAAATGGTTTATAAGTCACAATTAAGATTGGTAATTATGATCACTATTTATAAGATGTTTTAGCTTTCAAACTATTTAGCAATTTATGTTCACAATTTCAAATCACCACCGCAAAAATTAAAATTTTAAAAATTTTCAATAGTTGACTTCACACCTTCAAGGAATTATTGTTCGTTGCTCTATTTTTCATAATTCGTGATTGCAATATGTAGGTAGCAATCATGACTTATGTGTAATCATTAGGTAATGACTAGTCATCACCCAAATGGTGCACTCCCTTATTTAATGAATTTCTAGCCATTTCCTAATTGTTTTAAACCTTTTTTTTTTTTTTTGCTTATTTAAACCCCCTTAACACCTTTTATTCACTTTTGCATTTCCTCCTTCAAATATCTTCTTCTCTCTTCATCAACTTCTACTTTTCCTTTATCTCCTTCCAATGGCTTCAAGAAAAAAACACAAGAGCTAAGAAAGGAAAGGGCATAGCCCAAACCTCCTCTCTTCCTTCAAGTCCCACTCTTTAACTCCATCTTTTGAAAGGAGTATCCAAAAGGAGAAAGAAAGGTGCTAAGCAAACAACAATAAGATTATCCAAGCAAACAAGATTCTATCTACATTTCTTCTTCAAACTCTTAGTCTAGAGGAAAAGATCAAGGGTTTTCTCTCCAACTTAGGGTGGATTGAGTTTATCTTTCGAGAAATGTCCAACTATGGTGAAGTGGTAAGGGAGTTCATGTGCACTATACAAAAAAGAAAGAAGGCTGCAAAAAATGTAGGTATGTATTGGTTGGTCTTTAAATGCTATAATGAAAAGTATTACATAACCTACCCCTAAATTTGTTCCATTTTTAACTTTCAAATTGAAGATTCCATTCACTTAACTTCTCCTCCCTATACCTTCTTTATTCTAAATTTTAGAGTGAAATCTCAACTGAAAATAAGCATGACCCTAAAAAGTCATTAGCTAAAACTATCAAAACCCTTCTCATATGGCTTCTTCATTGCATCATCTCCTTTGTTATAAATGAAAAGGGTGATGACAATGAAAAAGTTTCATAAAAAGATATTTGTTTATTATCTTATTAAAAATAAACCCATTAAATGTGGGCATTTATTTGTTGACCAATTGGCTCATATGAGCCTTAAAATAAAATGTCAATTCCTTCTCCCTTCTTATGTAATAGTAATTTATAGGTTTGTAGGGGCATTTACCTTTAAAATTGAAGACAATCTCACTCCTACATACCTAACAAAAACTTTCTTGATCTAACCTACCTTATAAATGCTAAAGTAATAAAAGCTAATTTATATGAATACTTGCTAGGTGCACAAGAGGCAAAGCATTAAGAAGCTGTACAAGCCTTCAAATCAAAAAGGGTTGGTTATTGAGGAAAGCGAAGGTGTTGCTCAAAAGGAAAAACTCCTAAGAGAATCCAAGCTAAAGCTAAGGGCACATACTTCTTCCACCCTCTTCTTTTAAATCTTTTTTAGCCAAGGTTTCAAAGATGTTGAAGAAAGTACTCAAAAGACTTATCTTTCTCCAACATCTACATAGGGACGTTATTGAAATCCAAGATAAGCTAGGTCTTCCCCATCCATGCCATCTTCTTAATATTTTTCTAAGAATGATTAAGAAGAAAAAACACCACCACCACCCACAAATGATGAAGAAGAAGAAGCCTAAGACACTAAAAAAAGAAAGAGATGAAATTGATGATGACATGTCTCTAGAATTTTAGATCTTTTTATTTTTCCTTTTTCTTGTTTTCATTTATATTTATTTATGTCTTATGATTTATGTTTTTCAATCTTTAGGCCCTTAATGATGTGATCAAATATTTGTAATGTTTGAACTTTTTTTTATGCTTCTTATTATGTATTAATGAAACAAATGTTTGTTTTGTGTTTACTATGATTCTTGATTAGGTTACTTAATTGAGATTGATGCCATCCCTCTCCATTTTTCCCTACTATCTTTTTTTCCCTTTTTTTTTAATCTTGTTGAAGGTGTGTGTGTGTGTGTGTATATATATATATATCCCCTTACATCATTATATGATTTATAATATCTTGCATACCATTTCTAGTGAGATCAAGATTGTGACATCCAATTCAAAAATTGAAAGTAGCATTGACCAGGTGATTTATGCTATGGTTTCCTTCCCTATAAGTATGCTAAAATCGAACATCCTACTCCCAAGCCATGCAAATTCTAGCAAAGAAAGTTATTTGGTGACTCTCTATAAGTTTATTTATGTGTAATAGCTTCCTAAGAGTATTTGCCATATGGCAAGATCCGAATGTCGGATAAGGCCAATTAGATTTAGGAACTCTTCCTCCCTACACCTATCTTTTAACACCAATAAGTAAATCAGGAAGTCTTGTCGAATTAAAGGACAAGTAAAGAAAGGCCAAGCTAAGATTAATAAGAGAAGGGTCAAGCTTGGGCTTGATCGCTTAACTAAAGCTTTCAATGACTTAACTAATTAGAAGATAATCAATAGATTCTTTTTCAAGAGTGATTCATCCTTTCTGAATGCAACATGCAATTCTTTGGTGTAATACGCTATCCTACTGTGCTTGTTCTCTCCTTCTTCCTTACCATAACAAGTCTTTTTGAAAGAACTCCAGTGAGAAGTTGTTTTGCCTTACCTTAATGGTAGTTTCAATAAAAAGCAAAAAAAAAAAAAAAAGTGAAAGTTTTACGTGTGCCTGTTGTAGTAAGGAAAAAGTTTGAAAAACATACTTGCTTTAATAATAGAAATAGGTTCCTTTAATGGTTCAGCTTTGTGCCAGCTGTGAGCAGAAGCAAGGTTATTAGATACCTCAAAAAGCCTTACTAGAACCACACGTGCAGTTTCCCTACATGTGGCTAGTCTGTGATAACTTCTTCAAATTTATGTGAACTAACGGGCTGATCACTAAGTGGGGATGCTCCCTCTAGTATGAGCAAACTTTTTCAGAATTGGTTAGGAATGGGCATTACTAAGTGGTAGTTCTATCTTAGCCATGCAACCAAAGCTAGGGCCTAGGTGGGAATAGTGAAAGAAAGAGAAGGGGAAGAAGCAGGGTAGAGGAATTGGTTGACTCATCAAGCCTATGGCCCAAAGACTGCAGGTTTGAATCCTGTCCTCCTTGAGATAGGGAGAATGACCTTTTTCTCGACTCCAACCTTTCATGTTAGTGGAGAGATTAAATTATTTGGAAAGGAAATAGAGGAATCATTCACTGATATAAGAAAATGGCACATTAGACAGACAAACAAAATATAAAAAAATAATTACTAGACTAGACTAGTAGTTAAGTGCTCTTTGTTGTTTGAATCTTATCTGAGTATAAGCTTCCTTAGGTCTATGCTATTGGGGAACTTTACAAGGGTCTTACCATCTTGTTTATTTACTATATTTGAGTCTCTGGAGTATTTTATTAGTGTCGAGATGTCCTCACCCTCCAAATTAGACATGAAGGTCTCCACTTTTTCAGCTTTCTACACGGGAATCTCCACTCACTGCTTCCCCTAATATTCTTCCTTTAACATCATACTCCATGCTTTCCCTGTGCTTTTGTAAGGTATATTTGAATTAGAGCTTCTGTGAGGTTGATTCACACTTCTGTGATGACTATTTGAAGTTCTATATGTTCAGTCTCTTTCCCATTCTAAACCTGAAATATCATGCTATAAGCAAAATGAAAGAAAACACCCAAGTTTTATGTCTATTTTCATTTCTTTGACTCTTGTTAAGTATTAAACTCATAGTCCTTATAGTCTTGATTAACAATTCTTATGTGTATATTTAAAATAGAGTTTGATGATTCAAGAGTTTCTAGTTTCAGAGTAGCTTCTTTTTCTGCTTCTTTTCTTCTCTTGCTTCACCAGTAGGAAGGATAATAAATGACTGATTAAGGAGCCAATAAGAGAACAACTTAGTATGGTGTAAGGGAGTTCTTTCGATTTAACTATAAGAAGATTATAGGAAGAAAAAAACATTCCTACTAAAAAAAGAGAGTCAAAGTAGTGAAACCATTGAGTGAAAGCAACAACTTATGAGGTTAGGTTTATAGGTGAAGCAGGTGAAAGCCTTTAATCCACACACACACATATAGGTACGTATCACGCATGTGTGTGTACGCGTATATATATGTGTGTGTGTGTGTGTCTATATATATATATATATATATATGTATGTATGTATGTATGTATGTATATATGTATGTATGTATGTATGTATGTATGTATGTATGTATGTATGTATGCATGTATGTATGTAAATGAGGGTCATTGATTATGACAACCTAACCTATGAAGAAATTATTAACCACATTAATAATGAAGGCCTTTCTATCTACACATATCTAAAGCTTAATGCCAAACTTAAACAAGAAATAAAAAGTGAAAAAAAGAGAGTTAGGTAGTTTCTATAAACAATATAGTTATGAAAAACTTATTCCTCCTTCTTCAAAAAACAAAAAGAAATTTTCAAAAAAGAATTTTAAGAAATCAAAAAGTCCTTTTTCAAATGACCAATACTATAAATCTACAAAACCTTCTTCATCAAAACCTTCCTCTTCTAAAATAAAAGAAACAAAATCCAATGGAAAAAGGACTTCCAAAAAACAATTTGTTGCTCCTGTTTGTTTTAAATGTGGAAGAGTAGGACATTTTGAAAATCAGTGTTTTATGAAAGACAAAATTAACACTATTGATATTTTTGAAAAATTATAAGAGCAAATGATAAATCTTTTGTTAAGTAGTTCCTCTGAATCTGAAGAAGAAGATTTGAATGAAATTTGTGCTATTCAGACTTCTAATGAAGTAACCTCTTCTGAAGAAGAAAAAGATTGTGAATGCGAAGGACCTTGCATCTGCAATCTAAAAACAATTAATGTTATTGCAAAAGATTCTTCCTTATTTTTTTATGCTATTTAAAAAATCGAAAATCCTGAAACATAAAAGGAATACCTTTTGAAATTAAAAGACATTGTTACTTATAAACCTATTTCAACCTTTGAAAGATATTAATGCTATTTAATATTAATGACATCTTTAAGGGATTTGATAAAAAGGCTGCTCCCTACCTGTTTTCAAATTGCATGAAGAAATTAAGAATATTAAGAAACATATTTTAGAATTAAAAACTGAAAATAGTTTAATTAAACAAGAAATTTTAGGATATAACATTTCAAACATAATTCATAGTCAGGTTTCTCAACTTAGCCATCAAGTGAAGTTTCTAGAAAAGTTGATAGTATTCTTATTGAAAAGTTTTTGAATATTATCTCTAACGTTAATTATCAAAAATGGATTGTTATAATAGATTTAGTCATTAATCATGATTTTCATCTTAATACTACAACCATGAATGATTCTGGAGAAGATATGAACTATATCCAAGAATGACTCATTCCCACTGTTTACTATGAAAAAACCATAGAAAGGCTTTATACAGCTAATGGTGGAAAACTTTATGTTAATTATAAAATCTCTAATGCCAAGGTTTGTTGTGATGGTGTATGTTTTATATCATAATTTATTTTATCCAAAAACAACACAACTAGTGTCATTTTAGGAAATCCTTTTATTACTCTAATTTGTCTCCAACCAAAGCCCCAAACACTCTTGTTAATCCATCCTATTTTGTTGTGCACTCATCCAGTAAGAAAAATAAGAATAAAAACAAAAATAAAAGTAAAGAAAAGCTCAACTATTTTCTCAAGTGGTGGCAAAACAAAAAGAAACTTGTTCCTATTTTGAAAAATCTAATACGATGCAGATCTGCTATCTGAAACCAGAAATGATGGCAGATTTGTTTCCTGCTACTCTATAAAAGCTATTCAAACCCAACTTTTGCCTTATTCCTCAACATCCAAACAAAACAATACTTTTTTATGAATTTTATTTTGGTTGATACAAAATCAACTGAAAAACAAAACAAGACTTTTTTATGAATTTATTTTGGTTGATAAAAAATCAACTGAAATAAAGCATGTTATGGATGAAGATGAACCTAGTAAGATTTCATATTCAAAATGTAAAATTTTTAATGTTATCAGTGCTAAGGATTGGAAAAATCCTAATAAAGAAAGAAAATTTTCCAAGCTCTATCCTATTGGTTTCTTATATTGGGATTACCAAGATGCTTGGTTCCTCGCTTTTCTAGTTAGGCCTTTCAACCATTCATGGTTCTTTTATTTCACAAAAGGACTTAATGTTACTTTTGCAGCATGGTTTTAAGAATGGTGGTACTACTTCAATTGGCATCATACTCTAGCCCCTTTCATAGTGTAAGAAGGGTTTCATGAATTTTTAGGTATGATTAAGAAATCAACTCAAGACCTGTTGTTGTCTTTTACTTCTATTTTTGGAATCCTATGGATCCTCACATGGAATTTCAAAACATCCAAAACCTATACTAAATAATGGGAACTTGATCATGAGGTCATAACCTTGTGGTGACATTTTAATGTTAAGTGGCAGATTAATTTCAAAAACAGCCAAGCTGATAAAAATGCAGTAATTCAATGGTTTAAGTAAAAATCAACAATAGCTCCTTGTGCTAGCATTGAATGGCTAGAATTCTTATCTTCTAAAAGTAAAATTCAAGCTAACCTATCCACAAAATCAAATAAAAAAGAATATAAACAGCTCATATTAAAAGCCTTTTCTGAACTTTCTAGTGATAATGTTAAAGCTGAAAATTTTGATTATGCAATCTAATGAGGACAATTGTTATGGTATCCATCTTAGGTCCACTTAGGCTTTATAGCTATTTTGTCGGCTATCCAAAAGTTTGTCGACCACAAAACATGTGTTAATCTTTTTACTTTTCTTTCAAACTGTTTGCCAGCTTTGTAACTTTTAATATTGGTCGACACGTTTTACTTTCTTTTTAGATTTTATTTTCGGATTTCAAAGCTTATTAAGTTTAATCTTGTTCAAGTCTATAAATATGCGTTCATTTGTTATTGAGAAGCAGAACTTAGATAGAGAAACATATATCTCACACGTTCTTATCTTCTCTTGAGTTAAGCCCTGTAATATTTTCTCTTCCTTTTCAATAAATATCTTTTATATTATTTTATTTTGTATTTTGCATAAACCATCACTAAGTATGCTCTGTGGTTGCCTATAATAGGATCTTCCACATCAAAAAGCTCTATTGCATCATGTTTATATTTCTACAAATTTATTTTTGTAAAAATTTATCTATATAGTGCTATGCTATGCTGTGTTGGTATCAAAGTTATGTGTTCTTGAGTAACATATGTGTTAAAGATATTTATTGCAAAGAAGAGAAAACATTGTATGGTTTAGCTATGGAGAAGGCAAGAACATGTGAGATATATGCTTCTTTATCCAAGTTCTGCATCTCAATAATAAATGAACAAGTGTTTATGGACTTGAACACGATCGGACTTAACAAGCTTTGAAATCCAAAAATAAAATCTAAAAAGAAAGTAAAACGTGTCTGGCCAATATTAAAAGTTACAAAGTTCGCAAATAGCTTAAAAGAAAAGTAAAAATATTAACATGTGTTTTTGTGGCCGACAAACTTTTGGATAGCCGACAAAATAGCTGTAAAGCCTAAGGGGACCCAAGCTAGATACCAAAGCAATGGTCCCCATTAGACTAAGCATAATCAGATTCTTCAGCTTCATCATTATCACTACAAAGTTCATAAAGGGCTTTTAACAGGAGTTGTTTATATTCTTTCTTATCTGATGTTATGGATAGATTTGCTTGAATTTTACTTTTAGCATATAAGAATTCCAACTATTCAACGATAACATAAGGAGCTATAGTTGATTTTGACTTAAACCATTGAATTACTGCATTTTTATTAGCTTGGCTATTTTTGAAATTAATCTGCCACTTAACATTAAAATATCTCCACAGGGTTATGACCTCATGTTCAAGTTCTCATTCTTTAGGACAAGTTTTGGATGTTTTGAAATTCCATGTGTGGATCCACAGGATTCCAAAAATAGAAGTAAAAGATAACAGCGGGTCTTGAGCTGATTTCTTAATCATACTTAAAAATTTATGAAACCCTTCTTGCATTACTAAAGGGACTAGAGATGATGCCAACTAAAGCAGTACCACCATTCTTCAAACCATGTTGGAAAAGTAACATTAAGTCCTTTTGTGAAATAAAAGAACCATGAATGGTTGAAAGGCCTAACCAGAAAAGCAAAGAACCAAGCGTTTTGGTAATCCTAATATGAGAAACTGATAGGATAGCGCTTGGAAAATTTTCTTTCTTCGTTAGGATTCTTCCAATCCTTAGCAATGATAACATTAAAAATTTTACATTTTCAATATGAAATCTT
Source organism: Omphalea diandra (assembly GCA_949677035.1). Classification (NCBI taxonomy): domain Eukaryota; kingdom Viridiplantae; phylum Streptophyta; class Magnoliopsida; order Malpighiales; family Euphorbiaceae; genus Omphalea; species Omphalea diandra. The sequence continues at coordinate 15,404 of CATIWR010025691.1, forward strand.
ACTAGGTTCGTCTTCATCCATAACATGCTCTATTTCAGCTGATTTTGTATTAACCAAAATAAATTCATAAAAAAGTCTTGTTTTGGTCGGATGTTGAGGAATAAAGCAAAATTGGGTTTGAATAGCTTTTATAGAGTAACAAGAAATGAATCTGCCATCATTTATGGTTCGAGATAGCAGATCTCATCACATAGGTTTTTGAAAATAGGAATAGGTTTCTTTTTCTTTTGCCACCACTTGAGAAAATAATGGGGCTTTTCGTTATTTTTATTTTTGTTTCTATTCTTATTTTTCTTACTAAATGAGGGCCCAGCAAAAGAAGATTGATTAACATGAGTGTTTGGGGCTTTTGGGCTTTGGTTGGAGGCAAAGGTTGGAAAGAGGTCTAGAGTTGACATCTTTTTCTTGGACATGGCTGGGTCTAGAGGAAGGAACCAACTGTGAGTTGGGAATTCTTTGCAAGAATTCTCTTGTTAAAAAGTCAAGAAGAGAATTATAAATTCTTCTAACATATTCTATATCAAAATCAAAGTTACTTAAAATAGCTTATCATCTGGCAAAGACTTGTTTTGAAATAAAATTTTTAACATTTTTTTCTAAAATATAATTCGTTGTTGAACAATCAATCTTAATGAAAACCTTTTATTTACTAAATCATCTTCAAATTTAGTAATGCATAAAACTATGTATAGTAACTCTTTCTTAATAGTAGAGTACTTACTATGTGTGTCGTTCCATAAACCTAAGCGATACTTGAGTAACGATTTATTGGTTTGATTTGGAAGTTTCTAAGTATTCCTTTAAATCCAAGATCAGAGGCATCTGTTTTTACTATTAAAAAGGCTTCAGGGTGAGGAATGGACAAATAAGGAAGCTGTTTGATATTTTCTTTTATGGTCTTAACAATTTGAGTATGCTTCGAAGTCTAAGGAGAAGCGTTTTTCTTGAGATGCTTAAATAAAGGCTCATAAAGTAATCTAATGCCCTTATAAAAATCAGCCACATAATTAATACAGGCCTTAAACCTTTGTAATTGATTTTTATCTTTAATAACATCAGGAAATTTGTCAGAAAATTCAATGGCTCTATCAATTGGCTTGATAGTTTCTTGAAAAATTGTATGTCCCAAAAATCTAGTTTTTATTTGAAAAAGTTTCATTTTTGGTGTAGATACTATGAGACCATTATCTTGAATGATCTTGAGAAAATTTTCCAAATGAACAAAATGTTGTTCCAAAGTTTTTAAAAAGATTAGAACATTGTCAATGTAGACAATAGAAAATTCTTTGCAACTACTTAAAATATCATTCATAATTCTTTGGAACTCAGAAGGGGCATTTTTAAGTCCAAAAGGCATAACATTCCATTCATAGTGTCCAAAAGGAACAATGAAACTAATTTTGTACCTATCTGATTCTTTAATTTGAATTGTCCAAAGGCCTTATTTCATATCAAATTTTGAAAAAATATTGTCATCATAGAGTCTTTTAAGTAGATCCCTTTTATTAGGGATGAGATATCTGATCCATTCTAAGACCTTGATAAGAGGCTAGTAATTAATGATTAATCTAGGAACTCCTTGTTCCTTTTCGGCAACATTATTAACATAAAATGTTGAACAACTCCAACGGGATAAAGATTTTCTAAGTAATCCTTTATCTAAGAGATCTTAGATCTCTTTCTAACAATGGTCCTGTAATTCTTCATTCATATGAATGGACCCAGCCCTAGTAGGAATATTTTTCTCATCAAATTCCTTGACGTAGGGTAGAGTAACAACATGTTATTTTCTATTCCAAAATGCATTTGGAATATTGGCACAGACATTTTTATGAAAAGATTCATCTATGTTTTTAATTCTTTTTTGAACAAAAGTATTTTGAAGATTGTCTTCAATTCTTAAAATTTTTATTTCCTTTGATAAAAAATTAATTTGACTTTTTCTTTTGGCTAATAAAATTAATATAAGGATAAATAGATGATTCTTGCAAAAGATTAATTTCTTTGGCCGATGTTGGTTGAACAGATTTGAAACAATTTTTTTTTCCAAAAATGATTTTAGTAATTCCATTTTCACTCACATTAAAAGGATAAATTAAAGTAGTAAAAGGATTTCCTAAAATGACATCAGTTGTGATGTTTTTGGATAAAATAAATTGTGATCTAAAACAAACACTATCACAACAAACCTTAGCATTAAAGATTTTATAATTAACAGAAAGTTTTCCACCAATAGCTGTATAAAGCCTTTCTATGGTTTTTTCATAGTAAACAGTGGGAATGAGCCCTTCTCACATACAGTTCATATATGCTCAAAAATCAATCATGGTTGTAGTATTAAGATGAAAATCATTATTAATGACTAAATCTATTTTAATAATCAATTTTTTATTATTAACCTTAGAGATAATATTCAAAAACTTTTCAGTAAGAATACTATCAGCTTTTCTAGAAACTTAACTGAATGTGCTAAGTTGAGAAACTTGACTATGAATTATGTTTGAAATGTTATATCTTAAAATTTCTTATTTAATTAAACTATTTTCAGTTTTTAATTTTGAAATATCTTTCTTAATATTCTTAATTTCTTCTTGTAATTCAAAAACAGTTGGGGGAGTAGCCTTTTTATCAAATCGCTTAAAGATGTTATTAATATTATATCTTTCAAAGGTTAAAACCGATTTATCAGTAACAATTTCTTTTAATTTCAAAAGGTATTCCTTTTGTATTTCAAGATTTTTTATTTTTTTCAATAGCATCAAAAAGTAAGGAAGTATCTTTTGTAATAATATTAATTGTTTTTAGATTGCAGATGCAAGGTACATCGCATTCATAATCTTTTTCTTCTTCAAAAGAGGTTTCTTCATTAAAAGTATGAATAGCAAAAATTTCATTAAAATATTTTTCTTTAGATTCAGAGGAACTGCTTAACAAAAGATTTATCATTTGCTCTTTTAATTTTTTTTGAAATATCAATAGCGTTAATTTTGTCTTTCATAAAACATTGGTTTTTGAAATGTCCTACTCTTTTGCATTTAAAACAAATAGGAGCAACATACTATTTTTCAAAAGTCCTTTTTCTTTTGGATTTTGTTTCTTTTATTTTAGATAAGGAACATTTTGATGAAGAAGGTTTTGCAGATTTATAGTATTGGTAATTTGAAAAAGGTCTTTTTGATTTCTTAAAATTCTTTTTTGAAAATTTCTTTTCGTTTTTTGAAGGAGGAACAAGTTTTTCATAGCCATATTGTTTATAGAAATTGCCTAACTCTCTTTTTTTGCTTTTTATTTCTTGTTTAAATTTGGCATTAAGCTTTAAATCTGTGTAGATAGAAAGGCCTTCATTATTAATGTGATTATAAATTTCTCCATAGGTTAGGTTGTCATAATCAATGACCCCCATTACCCCCCTAATTCACGAGCGTACTTTCTCAATGAATAAAGAAGGTAAACCAGATATGAATCTTTCTTTCTAGAAAGCATGATAACAATTTGTTCTTCTGAATAGTTTAGTCAAGAAAACATATTTATACCGCCTAAAATCAGAAAATTTAGGACAACTAAGATTGGTTAAAACTTATGAAGCACGAACTTGAAACTGATCAGGATCTCCAATAAAATTCTTAGTAATAGCATAAAGAAGGGTAGCAATAACATCTGGTTCGTTGGTACTAACAATACCTTAACCTTAAGTTATAGTAACAATTTTAGTACAATTAAAATATAGTTCTTATTTTCTTCAATAACATAATTATCCCACCATCCATTTAATTGACTAGTAAATCCAGTAATTAAAAGTCTAGCAATGTCAGGATCAGTTTGACCTTTGGTTTTATAAGCAAAAGAGGCCATGGTCGTCTCATGTAAAACATTTAAAATGAGATATTCACTTAACCCATCAAAATTCCATTCATAAATGGCTTCATCGTAATATTTTGATTGAGCCATTTCTCCTCTTTCATTCAATTGAATATCTGAAGGAGTTGGTCTTTTATAGTAATTTCTAGTAGTAGGATAATTTTTATTAAAAAATTTATTAACAAAATAACTTTCTTGAAACTGTTCTTCTAATTCTTGGATTTCTTCTTCTTTTGAAATGACAGAAATCCTTAGTTGAGTATTAAAAGAGATATTAAAAGAGTTTAATTTTTCTTGAATTTTTTGTAAAATATCTTTTTTTGAAGATAATCTACAATCATCAGGTAATTGAGATGGCTTAAAAATAGATTTCTCAGGATTAATAGTTGGATGGACACTGGATGATGATGGTTTAAAAGAATTTTGTAATTCCATCCTATCAAGTTGAACAACAATCGCATGTAAAATACGATTTGTATAATTATTTTGAAGTTGAACATTTTTTATATCCCTTAAAGTGGGTTACTTTAAGTGATCATCAATGGTGTTAGTTTTCTTAAAAGGTAAGCAAATAATTTCTCTATTTCGAAAACTTATTTTTACTTCATTAAGAGGAGGATGAACACTAGCAACAATCTCTTTTGAAGTTTTGACCTAATTTTGAACTTTCATTAACATAAATTTCTTTAAAAGAAAATCTATTCTTTTCATTTTACAATACATAGAAAACCAAAAACAT
>CATIWR010025696.1:0-22110 GCA_949677035.1 Omphalea diandra
AAAAAAAGAAGCATGAACATATGTATTATAGTATATTTGAACATGTTATAATTATAAAATGTAAATTAATTATAGGCCAAGGACAAGGTGGAGATAGACAAAAAGGAGATCAAGCTTAAACTAGAAATCAAAAGCTTTTAGAGATAAGTATAATTTTGTCTTGTAATTAAATTATTAATGTACGATTGAATTCGATTTGTGAATGTGAACGATGAAATGAGTTTATTACACTATATCTATCTATCATATGTTTGATTCTTGAGAGTGTACCTATTTGTTGCATGAATCTTGAATTGAAAAGGGTGGATTTATGAGTTAAGGTGTATTCTTGAGTGTGAAAACTAATATGTATGCAAAGAATTCATATGTTTAAATTGTATGCTGGTTTGTTTTGAAAATGAAACACAGGTAGATGAGGAAATATGATTTAGATGTTCATAAGCATATGCATGAGGCTAAGAAAGGACTTGCGGTCTTCTAGACAGGTAATGCAATTACAAGATTTAAGACCTAATAATGTGTCACATGTGAAATTCATAGGATATAATCTTCATAATCATATATTACACAAGAATAGTTGGCCAACAAGTTTCACAGGAAATAAATATATTCACAGGAAACTTGGGGCATTAAAAAGTCTTGATGGATCATAACACAATAAAAAGAAATTATATTTTAATGTTCATATGATGGATGATAGAACTTATTTTGTATAGTATGTAGTTTGAATATATTTATATATACATGAATGCTCAATTACAAGTTTGATTATACTTATTGAGTTATAGCTCACTAGATTGCATTTAAAATTCTCAGATACTTGAAGTAGGAACACAATAAGTCTCAATAAAGATTTTGGGTTCTCCATGGAGTGCAGATTGACGGTCACTCTTCTCAGTCTCTCTTCTTAGCTCACTTGTGCATATTTTGCTCAGAATATATTTTGCTAGGTTCTTATGGCACATACACTTGTAAATCAAATTTCATATGCAATGTGGACATGACAAATATTAACATACTTGTGTAAATATATGTTATGTGCATACCCTTTCGATGTACTGTTGTGTTTCATGCATGCTTCACAAAGAGAATTATGGGAATAAGGGATAGGTGTTACATATAGAAAGGATTTTAGGTCAGATTCGAATTTACTCTTAAAATTGATATTTTGAGTCATGTCGGGTCTTGTCATTTATTATTCAATTTTAAAATGTCAATTTGAATTTTTATGATTTATACAATATTTTCTCATAACTTGTTAAGAGAAAAATAATAATTTTCTTTTAAAAAATTATTTTTAGTAAGATAGATTTTATATAAATCTAAAATTGATTAAAATATTTTGTTTTTATTTAAATGCTTAATAAATTAAATATAATTTTTTTAAGCAAATGACTATATATACTGAAAATAATTGAATAAAGTCCACTTAATATTAAATTCAAATCATATATCATAATTTAAATTAATTTACAAACAAATATATAATGTTTAATGATAGAAAATCATTCATTATAAAAAAAATTATGTATTATGATAAAAATTTATGTGGAAAAATTAGATTTATTTTAATATGTGATTTTATCGTTACAAAAATTAAATTTATTATAATTATTATAAAAAATAAGTAAAATTATGATAATTTTTTTACATATTAAATCATTTTACAAAATTATAGTGAAAATGTAGCTTAATTACTCAAAAATTCAAATTTTATTCGATTTTACATTGTATTTAAAACCTCTAATTGAATCAATTATACTATAATATGACAAATTAATTTTAATTATACCTCAAGTTTAACATAAAATTTGGTAAAATGTATTTAGATTCAATTGACTCTTATACTTTTTTCAGTTAGTTCAATTAAATCTAAAATTAAATTTACAACTTAATTAATATAATACTTTTATTTTTATTCAATTTGATCTTATTTTTACTTAATTAAATTTATTATGAACTTTTGCATGATGACTTTTAATTTTAAATTAGAAATTTTAAAATTTAAATTTATAATTCATAAAATCTTTCAATCTTTTTTTTTTTTTTTGAAAATTTTCTCTCAAATTTCTTAAAAAATTAATTTTATATTTTAAATAATAAAATTGTAAACTATTTAAATAAAAACATTTGAGAAATATTTAAAAAAGCAACCACATGATTTTAATTAAGATGATATTTTTAACTTTTTATTCAATTTAATCTTATTATTGCTTAATTAAATTTATTTTGTATTTTAAATGATGAATTTTAATTTTATATTGAATTTAAAAATAAAAATTTTGAAATTTAAATTTATAATTCATAAAATCTCTCAATCTCTTCTTAAAAATTTAATTATTATATTTAAATAATAATTATTTAAACTATTTAAATAAATTTTTTTAAAATTATTTACATGAACTTAATTACTATGATACTTTTATTTTATATTCAATTTAACTCACCTTTTGCTTAAGTAAATTTATTATATGCTTTTGTATGAAAATCTTAATTTAATATTTAATTCTATAAATTTCTAAATTTCAAATTTGTAATTCATAAAATTTTTCAATATCTTATTTAAAATTTTTTTTCTCTCAATCTGCCATTAAAAATATAATTTTTATATTTTAAATAATAAATTATTTAAAACATTTAAAAACTTTAAGAAACATTTAAAAATTCATTTATATGAGCTTAATTAAGGCGATACTTTTATTTTTTTCAATTTAATCTCATTTTTTAATTAATTAAATTTGTTATATACTTTTTTTTTGATAATTTTATATTTAAATTTAAAAAATTATATGAATCTCGTATTAAATTTTTTTTCATTCTCTCCTTAAAAAGTTAATTTATATATTTTAAATAATAAATTATTTAACCAATTTAAAATAAAATTTTTTAAAAGATATTTAAAAAATCAATTACATGATATAAATTTGAATATTCTCAAGAATTTATCTTTAAAATGAAAAGGAAATTAAGGATTTATTAATTGATTATTTAAATGTATAAAAGTAAAATTTTTAATTTTAAAACATAAAATTAGTATAAACTTATTTATTTATCAACTAAAATAAAGATAAAATTTTGATATTTTTCAAAAATATTTAAATTGATTAAAAATAAAAAAATATTTTAATGAAATTTAAACTTAATTTTAAATTTGATTCAATTAATTGAAAGTATAAAATGGTCACTTGAATCTAGATATATGTATTATTAATTGTTGATTTTTACTTGGAGTATAATTGAATCCAATTCATGAAATTAGGGTGTTATTAACTTAATTAAAAGTTTTAAATATAATTGAAAATTTGCGAAAATATTTGGATTTTGTTAATCATCGAGCATACAAATTTTTAACTTAAAAATTTTTATTATAATAAATAAGCTTATAGGATAAATTATGGGGTACACTCTTTTATTATAGTTTTTTGTTATCACAATATAATACTTACCAAATTATATATAAAGAGAAATAATATTGTCATAATAATATTTGTCACTGTATTAAATAATTATAAAATTATGATAAAATTATTTTATCATACTAAATAATAAATTGTAATTTAAGCACATAAAAATAGTAAAATTAATAAATTTATTAAAATATTAAATTTTATTATATTTAAATAAAAATATCCAAGGTAAATTTATACTCTACCTTTTATATATTTAGTAATAAAATTTTTATTTTTTTATATTATCATTGAGTTAATTGGGTTGGATAACAAATTGACCCATTCAGGTTAGTTTTGACCAGACCCATTAGATTGAGACGACCCATGGGATTGACTCTTACTCAACCTAAAATTTTTGGATTTGCTGCGAGTTCAAGTATGGTTCAGATAGCCTTTTTTTGAGTGGGTTTAGGTCGGGTAAAAAACTGTCACTCCTAATAGTGGGGCAAGGATGGCATAATACTTCAACGAGCACAAAACATCCTTGCTTTTTACGAAATGTGTTCTTAATTCTAGAGAAAGGCTTTTATTGAATAAATCTTTTGTCCTCAAGGATGATGGTTCTCTATCTCCTAAATGATCCACTTATTTTATTAGCCTTCGTTCTAGCTATTTGACTTTACGGTGCAAGAATGAATTAATTTTATACAGTCCTCACAGGTTCAATAGACAATTTGGCTTTTGTTAGGATATTCTAACAAACATTCATAGAGTCTTCAAATGACCAACACTAGAAGATGTACTTGGACTTTGGAGTTTTTGCATAAAACTTAATACTTAGTCTACTATGATAGTTCCTGCTCAAACACCTAAGGAGTTTTTTCTAGAACCCAAGAATATAAAAATTGATGGTCTAAGGAGTGGCACTTAGCTTTGTCAAGCGATACAAATCTTAGCCTTAAACTAATGCCAAATTTATTCAAAACATATAAGCATAAAGTTACTTCTAGTCATTAAGAGAAGCATACTTCTACATGCCCATAAAAAAAATTGATAATAAAAAGGAGAAAACATCAGTGGTGATCATTTTGAAAAGAAAATGTCACCCTTATAATGAGAACAAAATGGTTCTTGATGATGTTCCAAAAGAAAAGATTGTTTATAGAATGACGTTTGTTGTTAAAAAGATCAACAAGGACTAGCTAGCAAATTCAAATAGCTAAGAAAGAACTGCATCCTTGAAACTTATTGAGGCTTTAAATCCACCACAAGTAGTAGAGAAAGTTGTAACCTTTACTAAATAGCTTTCATGAAGAGATATCATAGAGGCCCTTAGAAGTATAGATGGTGTTAATGAAAGCGAGAGTAATAGTGATGACCTTCAAAGATATAAAATTTCGGAGGTTGGTGCCTGCAATATGCTTCCATTAGACTAGCTCGAAGACATCCCTACTTCCTCTTTCTTTCCCACCTTCATTAGAGATGCTGTAAATTCTTTTTTCTTTTTTTTTTTTTTTTCAAATTTGTAGCGGTTAACTTCTAACCTTGCTTTTTTTTTTCTTATGCTATTACATCGAGTGAAGTTTTAGTTCATGCTCCTGATAAGTTTGAGTGTCTTGCAAATGCCATATCTTTATATGAACAAAGTTGTAGCTTACCATTAATGAAAGTGGAAATTGCTTATTCAAAAGATGAGACTTCAAAGCTGTATGCTATACTAGAGAGTTCTCACAAACAAAAGAGGACTTTGGAGCCTATGACTTATGCTACCACATCTGAGATTTCTACATTTTGTAGCAATGATATTATGCTCAAGTATCAACACCAAGTGACTAAGATGGTTTAACAAGATTTGCAAAAGAAGATTGCTTACACATTTAGAACAAAAGTTATTGCTCTAGCTAAGGAGATTAATTAAACTTTAGATGAACTTTGGGAGGTTGAAAAGATTGTCTCCCTGAATATGCTTATTGTATAGCTTTAGACACTTCTCTTTCTCCAAGGTGTCGTAACAAGACTCCATTAAAAGAATGATGATAAAACATACCTTGGTAGAATATGAATCAAGGAGCTCGATGCCATATTTTTGTCTTATATTATGGGTTGGTAGGTAACCTTCCATGTTCTAAGTAGTCAATCAGTGGTTGAATGGAGACAACACAAGTCTCTTCTTCATCTGTTATTCCAAGCGGCACAATCCATCATTGACACACTGGTACCTTGATTTCTAAATTAGGTAGTGCCAGTGTAGATGCAAGATTTGCTAATGTGTCTGCTTATCGATTCTAATTTAGAGGTGCATACTAAATTGTCACCTTATCCAATGATGTAATGAGACATTGCATATTTGAAATATGTAAGGAGTTTGACCTTTTTTACTTCATATAATGAGAGACGTTGATTAATGATTAATTTTGAATCACCAAATATCTTAAGAAATGAAAGGTTGGCACTTTGTTACATTATTTGAACATAGCTTGGTGAGGATGAACTCAAATGGTGGTACTTTTCCTTTAGGAGTGGTGAATACAACTCCAGCACCTGCATTATTACATCTAACAGTGCCATAAAAAACATTATCCATGGCCATGGAGTTTTAATGAAGAAAACTTCTTCGTCAGGAAGATCTTCAGAGAATTCCCAATCGTCAGGAATTAGCTGATCTATTAAGAAGTCAGCTAGAGCTTGCCCTTTCACAGCCTTTTATGACATATAATTTATTTCGAATTCTTAAAGTAAAAGTACCTATTTTGCTAACCTGCCAGATAAGATTGGTCTTGACATGATGTATTTGATTGCATTAAATCATGAGATCAAGGGAATCGAATGAGCATGCAAGTAGTGCCTTCATTTTTTAATGACAAATATGAGTGCCAAACACATCTTTTTCGATAAAAATGTATATGTAGTTCAACTTTACTTCATTCATCATTCTATTAAGGTAGTAGAGTTTGTGCTCTTTCCCTTCATCATTTTGTTATGCAAGTAAAACTCCCAAAAAGTGTTCTTGGGTAGTATTGTACAAAATGAGTAGTTGTCCTTAAATTGATGCCTTTAGGATAGGTGGACCTGGCAAATATTCTTTAATGCGCTTGAAAGCATTACTGCATACCTCAAACCATTTGAAAGGTATAAATTTCTTCATCAAATGGCTAAATGGCTGACACCTTCCTGACAGATTATAAATGAACCTTCTAATATTGGCTAACCTCCCTTATAAACTTTTAAGCTCATGGATGTTTCTTGGCTCAGACATTTTAATAATAACATCAATTTTAGATTGATCATCTTTGATGCCTCTATGTCACACAATAGAGTCTAAGAATTTCTCAAAAAAGACTCTAAAAGCACACTTCAAAATGGTCACTACTTCTTTAGATTTCATAACTAAGTCATCAATATAACGTTCAACATTTTTATGAAACATATCATCAAAGATCTTTTACATGATACTTTGATAAGTAGCTCCCACCTTTTTCAATCCAAAAGGCATAATTTTATAATAGTATATTCCTTTTGGTGTTCTAAATGTTATGGCCTCCGCATCTTCTAATGCCATCTATATTTGATTATAGCCAGAGAATGCATCCAAAAATAAAAACTGACATACTTAGTGGTAGCATTAACCATAATCTCAATGATGGGAAGTAAGAAGTCATCTTTTAGATTAGCATTATTAAGATCTTAAAAATCAATGCATATCGTTGTTTGTCTATTCTTCTTTCTAATTAGGAGTATGTTTAAAATCCAACTAGGATACTAGACCTCATGAATAAAACTAGCTTCAATTAGATTATTGACCTTAGCTTCGATTAGTGGGATCAATTTAAGTTCGATTAGTGGGATCAATTTAAGTTGAAAATGCCTCTGAGCTTGCTTAACAGGCTTTGTCCCTTTCCTTAGGGCTAGATAATGAATTGCAACTTTGGATCTAACCTAGAACTTCCTTGTATGACGGACAAAGACATCATGATATTCAGTGAGCAACTCTATGTAAGCCTTTTCCTCTTCAATAGACAAACTTGCACTTAAGAAGATAGGTCGTGGATCTTTTTCTGTTCCAATTACAGTCTTGTTCCCTTCTCCGAAAGTAGGTGGGACCTCTTCAATATTTTCTTCCTTTGATGGCTCATCTTGATCAACATCTTTTACAGTGAGATAATATGCTCTCACTACTTCATCATTTCCTTCTTGTTCATTATTTACTAGATTAGTGATCATAACTGTTTATTATTGTGCTGTTAATGATTCCTCGATTTTTACTACCCACTCAATATTTCGCTTTATTTTAGAAGGAAATTTATTATGCATGTCTTTTGAGTCAATCAAATTGAAAGGGCATATTTTCTTTTTGTTCTTTGCCTTTTTGGCCTTTGCGACTCCAAGCCTTGCTTGTACTAGAATCTTTCGTATCGTAGATGTCTCCCCATTTTTGTGTTCCGATATGACTAAATATTGAAACACAATTTTGAGGTATTCCCAATCTATTAAAAACTCATGGTTTTGAGGAATCATGTTCACTCTCTTCATCTCCATTTGTAGTAATACATCTAAAGTTCTCTTTATGAATTTTAATGCGTAATGGAGTTAAAGATTCATAACTGAGACTAGCCTTTGAGGTTTGAGCGGTGGTTCCTTTTTCTCTCCACACTTTTCATATCCTGCTAGTAGTTGTCTTAATTTCTTTTTTACTATCTTCTAAATCCCTTGAGAGCTTAGAAGCCTTAGTTTCTCCATATCAAGCTTTGGATAATAACTTGTAAGCATTGGGATCAAAGCCACTTATACACTCGATTGGGAGATCTCTATGTTCAACTGTCCGTTTTTGTGAGGGCTTTACAAATCCTTTCAATGGGCATTTTGAAATTTTGAAAGTGTCGAGGCTAGTGATAGGGATCATTACATCCTTTAAACCTTATGTGACATCCTCCATTTTAGCTTGAAAGGATGTTTGACCTTTTTTCCTTTTGGATACAAGAACATAGCTAAGCATTAAAGTTTTTTTCTTACAATTACCAAGTCTTTAGGTAAAGATTTATTTTTTTTCTTCTTCTTTATACAATGACGGGTAATCCTTATTGGGTCTCTTTTGGTCTTTTTTTTTTGTTAGACGATTCATTTTCTTCTTCAATTGTGTCAGAACCAAATTGTACTTCCTCCACAATGTACAAAAAGTAAAACTTTGCATCAACAAAATATGCTTTTGCCATAGTTAAAGGTTTCAAATGTGTTACCACCTTTTTCACTTAGCTATCCTTGAGGTATTTAAAGTACTAATATAGTGTAGATGGAACAACTCCATGATCTCCAATGGCGTCCTAATAATACATTATAACTTATCTTTGCATCAATAACATGGAACATGCCATTTGATTCCATGTCATCAATAAACAAATCAAGTCAAACTTTGTTAAAGGCTTTTTGCCTACCTTGATTGAATCATTGAATCATCAATCGACTTTGAGAAAGTGCATCCATACCTAGGGCAAGCTCTTTCATGGTTTTAATTGGTAGAATGTTAATAAATGACCCTTCATCTATCGAGATCCGATTAACCTTTTTTTCTTAAATGTACCCTACGACAAAAAGTGGTTAATTGTGAAATTTAGAACCAAGTAAGCCATCATCATCTGTAAAGTTGATCTTTCAACGTATGCACAAGGAGCTTTAGGGCTACTCAAAACTGTCTTTCCCTCCTCTAATTCATTATCTGTCTCTTCGTCTCTTTCAATTTGATGATAGGAAACAATTAGATAAGACTCTTCCATAAACATTTTAGGTATGAACTCTACCTAAGTGATTGGGACCCTTAGCTTTTGATAAAGAAAGTTATCACTTGGAGATGACCTAATGGTTGTTCTATGCCTTCTTGTTTTCTTTTTTTATTTATGAGGCGTTGCAGATTTTTTTGACTTTCTTAATACCATGGCTCGCTTTGGATAAGGCTTCTCTTTAGAGGAATGCTTTCTTTGACTCCTTTTTCGAGTGACAATAGTTCATCCTTCATCATCAAGTTTATCCTCTTGGGCTTTTGTGCTTGTGATAATGCCCCCAGTTAAACCTTCAACATTCTCTTTAAGAGCATGAGTGGGTCAAAAGTCCCAAAGCTAATTGTGGATGTCACTGTAGATGAGCAAAGACTGGTCATTAAGGCAAAAGCCATATTAAAGCTAGCGTCCCCATCCTCAAAGTGATTTCTCCTTTCTTTTGAAGGTTCATAATCTTATCCTTGAAGACAAAGCCTTTTTCTATAGGATGACTAATTAATTAATGATATTTGTAGTAGTTCAAATCATCGATATGATTGGCCTCCTCGAGGCGCTTCATTTCAGGAAGTTTAATGAGATGAGCTTGAAGTAGATCATTCAATATGGTGGACACATTAGAATCAAGAAAAGGGTATTGCTTTTTTTTGTCTTTCTTTCAAAGTTATTTTCTTTCGCTTCTTGCTTTAGGTGGGAGTTGGTTGACCATATAACTTCTTTCTAGATTTGGTATTTATTTTCAATGGAACTAAAGTTACAACCATCTATTTAGATTTGGATGTCGGTTAAGTGGCCTTTCACACATATTGTTTTTTTTTTTTTTATACCCTTTTTGGGTTCTTGTACTGCCATATTTTGATTACCAAAGTTAGCGATATTGAGCTCCATATCATGAGCTCTAATGGTTAGTTCTTTAAAAGACTAGGGCTTAATCCCCTGAAGGATATAATAAAGTCTCTAATGTATGCCTTTGATACACATGTCAATTCCAAATGCTTTAGAAAATTGATCTTTGTAGTTAAGGCTCAAATTCCTCCATCCTTGGATATAGTTAATTATTGGATCATCTTTGTATTAATGGGTAGTAGTAAGTTCAATCATGCTAACAATATGCCTAGTGTTGTATAAGCGATTAAGGAACTCATTCGCGGACTGTTCCTAAATGTCAATTGAGCTTGACTTGAGATTCGTGTACCAATAAAAAATATTGCCCTTAAGTGATCAAACAGATTTTTTAACAAGGAGATTCTATATGTTCCAGTATTATTGCATGTTTTAACAAAGGCAACGACATGTTGTCTAGGATTTCCTTTGCCATCAAAGTGTTGAAATTTTGGTGGTTGATAATTTTCAAGCATTTTCAACCTATCAATCCTTGGGGTATATGACTTAGCATAGGTATAAGAAGGCTGAGTTCTACTTTCGACTTGATCTTTGATAGTCTCCTTTATGAGTTATTTCAATTGAGCATTGGAGATAGAACCATCAACAACTAACTGAATGGTCTTTGCAGCCATTGGAGCAATAATAGTTTTAACAACCTCTTAAGGTTGTTGTAAGGTTTCAGGAATAGGAGTTTTTCCCTTTGGGTTTGAACCGTATTTAATAATGATGCAATTTGAACATCTTTTTTAGCATTTGTAATAGTAAGATTTTCCACTATCTTTATTAGATTGGTGATTTGTTCCTCAACAATTGATGTGCTTTTAGTCATTGCCATCATGACTCCATTTGACGGTGTATGCAGAGAGATTGAGTTAGATCTGCCATTAACATAGGCAAACATCTCACCAATGGTTAGCCCTTTTAGAGAGGGAGTGAGCAGAGATAGATCAATTTCCATTGCCCCCAGTGCTTGTGGAGGGATAAAGGATTCTTGCAAAAGAGGGATTGATCATGCATAAACATCATCAATAGACTTAGTTTTGAAACCAACAATAGAGCTGACATCAGTGGTTGATTCAATAGTGAAAGCAGTTTAAGCCTTCAATTAAGCAATCTTGTGAGTGTTGTTCTTCATTTTTGGAGAAACCAAGTTGGATTGTATGTTTAGAGAGTTAATTTATGCTTTTAAAGAAAAGAGATGAGAGGTAGAGATGGTTACACTGGATGTGTCAGAACTTTGCACACACAAATTTCATGCCTAAAAATTAAGATAAAAAAAGCAAATATAAATTATCAATTTTATAAAAATATGGATTACAATTATAAAAATGTGGATTATCATCTCTAATAATTTCTTTTACAAAAAAATGAATCCTCTTATTTGACTCTTCGAATGAAATAAAAATCCAAGGACTGGACGAACTTGATCTTAAATCAAGGATGAAACTTTTCGTTTGATCTTGGAAAAGAGTGCTAAGTGTGATTCGATGGCGTTATGGCTTAATCTCGAATCATAGATGGATCCTCACCTTATGAAATTTGAAGGCTCAGAGACTTAGAAGACTTAAGAGTTTGCACTTACAAAGTGATGGCTACTGCAAGTTGCAAATATCCTTATAAGAGTTTTTCTATTTATAGAAGTGTTGGGAGCATCTTAGAAAATCTGAGTGAGGATAATGAATTCCTTTCAAAATCCTAACCCATAAGGCATTTGGATTTTGGAGCATCCTCCACGCTTACTTTGCTAGTAGTCGATATTGAACAATCGTATATTTTTGAAACCCATTGCTCCTTTGGACTTCATCCTTGTTAATTTGTGTCAATTAATCCAGTGCATTTTTTTTTCTTGTTTTTGGATTCCACCAAAATTCAGCATTGAGCTTCTCTAAGGAGATGGTAAATCTTTTTGAGAGCAAGAACACTGATATCACATAAGATGGGATAACTTGGAGGACTGATTTTAGAAGGACTTCTTTCCCACTTTTGATAACAAACTAGCCTTCCAACCATGAATCTTTTTTATAGACTTGTCATAAATGAAGTTCAATGCTTCCTTTTTTGACTTACCCCATGAAGTGGGAAGCCCCAGGTACTAGGAAAGCGAATCATAATTCTTGATGCGTAACTAGCTACTAATTTGCATTTAAGAGGCAAAGGAGTATTACTACTGAAAGTAATATCTGACTTCCTATAGTTTATTTGTTACCCCGAGGCATATTTATATTCGTTAATAATAGAAAGGCTTATAAGGGCTTCATGCATCGATGCCTTCCCAAACATAATCGTATCATTTGCAAATAATAAGTGGGATAAGGCAGCACAATGCCTTTTAATTTTATGGCCTTTCAGAGCTCCTGAACATATAGCCTCCTCTATAGTACATCAGAAACTAGAAGGAATAGATAAAGGAATATTGGATCCCCTTGTTTAATTCCCCTAGATGGGAGAAAATATTCTGACAATCGCAACAGACAATAATCACACATGCCTTGATCAAGCTTATCCATTCTGATGAGAAGCCCAATTGTGCCATTAGTTGGAATAGAAAGTCCCAATTAACTCTGTTGTATGCCTTATAAATGTCTATTTTTATGCCTTATAAATGTCTATTTTTATGGTCATGGCATATCCCTCATGTTTCTTTCTTTGTTTTAGGCCATGGAATGCTTCGTGAGCCACTATCAAGTTATTTTGGATATTTCTTCTTAGCACAAATGCTAGCTGATAAGGTGAGATTATATGATCCAACCATGGCTTCAATCGATTGGCTAAAGTATTTGAGATGATCTTATAGGCGTAGTTGCATAGACTAATTGGGTGATAATCATTCATAGAAGTGGGGTTTTGATTTTTTGGAACTAAGGCAATGTGAGTTCGATTTATCCCAACAGGAAGAGTTGTTGCAAAGAAATCTCTAACCATCTTTACCGCCTAAGATTTGACTATATCCCAGTATTTTCTGGAAAAATATGCCTGGACAGCCATCATAATTTATGAAACAATTTAAAATAGTCTTATAAGTTGTATTGATGTTAATGTTTAGTTTTTTAATCAAAATTTATAAATTTTTAAAATCTTCATTAAATTGATTTTAATACTCCTATGGCCTACGAATATAATTATCACTATAGAGAAGAAATTTAGATAACCAAAAACTAGCATAATAATCTAAAATAATAATAATAATAATAATAAATTATTGATTTATATTTTCAATTTTATGTGATATAATTTTAAGAAAAAATGTATTAAATTTGAATGAAGTAATTTATGTCAATCTATTACACTATCGCTAGCTCTTATATATTCAGAATTTTGAACAATAAATGAAATTAATTTTAATATTAGTTTCCTGTTTAAATTATTTTTACTTTTAGGTTTTTCTAATTTTTTGTTTAAAAATTGTTTAGAATTTTTACTTTTTAGATTTTTCTAATTTCCTATTCAAAATTTTTTTTTATATGATTTTAGTTTTTTGTTTAAAATTTTTACTATTTAGATTTTTTAATTTTCTATTTAAATTTGTTATATGGTAATTAGTTTTTCTAATTTCTTATTTTAATTTTTTAATATGGTAATTTTTTATTACATAATATAAAATAATGACATGTGACAATACTATTATAATTGTTTGACAAATGACGAACAATAATTTAAAACTAATTTTGAGACTGGAATAAAGAATATATATTGGTTCATCAAAAGTTTTAGTATGCCAAATAGCTTATGAGTGTTATTCAAATTCCTATAAGTCTAAATTAATTCAACAACTTATTTTTAAAAATAGATCAAATGATTTTCAAATTAATTTATAGACACTAAGGTTATTTTTGGTAAAACTAAAAATTAAATGCTGAAAATTTAAGAGTTGAATTTTAGTGTTGAATGATTTAAATGCTGAAAATTTTTAATTGTATAGTTATTTGGTATGAATTAAAAATTAAGAATTGAATATAATTAATCTATTTGATAATTATAATTATTGAATATATATTAAATGAATTTTGTTTTTAAAGTAAAGTTTGTTGAGTTATGAAGAATATATAGATCATATTAATAAAATATTTTAGTATTTGCTCATTGAGCCTGTTAACTAATAATTTTAAGTTAAAAATTTTAACTTATTATTTTAAAATAATTCTAACTGAATTAAACCCTTTCAATAATAAATAAATAAGATTATTAAACAAGTTAAAAAAAAATTAAGTGCTTAAAATATTAATTTTAAGTGTTGAATTATATTATCAAACAATTGTTAATTTAAATCCAACTAGTACAGGATAAAACCACATAACTATTAAATAATTTTACACAAAAATTTTAATATAATATCCAAAAATAACATTATAAGAACAAACAAGTTCTAAGCAAATAGCTTAATTCAAATTTGATAACTTGTAGAACGTTTGTAATAGCACTTGGTTTCCTTCCTAAAGTCACACAACACTAAAGTAAAATATAGCCATTTTTATCTTGTAAGCATTTCCAAAAAAGTTATCACAAAAAAACTAACCGTTACATACAAGTGGCCACAATCGAAGCCACCTCCTCAGGTCGAGATGATTTCAACTTGTTTTCTTGCTACGGTCCTTTCAAATAGATTATGCCACAAGCATGTCCACTTGCCACAGGCATAACCCAACACATATTTCACAATCAATGTTATTGACTATTTGTCATGGAGGTGGTGATCCTGCCGTCGGTGTGTCGCATGTTCCACAGGCATGGCCAACGAATCTTTATTTTGACTTCATTCTTGGCATTTAACTTTTTCGAACGCTTCCAAACATGCCATCTTTTTCTTTTGGAAAATGGAGATATTATGAGGAGATCCAAAGCACCTCCTTGGAGTCTTTGGATGGCTTCACTTCCACTATGTTTGGAAAGTATATAGGAAAAAGAAGAAAATAAAAGCGAAAATAAATTTTATTTTTCTTTCTTTATATTTAGATAACGAAATGAAAAAAGAAAATAAATATATTTTTCTTTATTTAAAAAATAAAATATGAAATGAAATAAAATTATTATCTTATATATTTCTTATTTTGCTCTTTATGTAAGAAAATAAGCACTATTTACTTATTAAAACAAACTAAAAAGAACAAAAAATTTAAGCAAGAAAAAGAAAATATATCAATAAATCCATCCACTATTTTACTTTCTTGCAAATAGATCTTGAAAAGATAAAGAAAAAATATATAAGATATTATAAGATGAAGAAATTGATAGTAGATTTATTTCTTTTTGGAATTGTTCGTTATTGTTGGTTCTATGGGGGTGATCTTTTTTGTTTCTGGTTCTAGTGTTGATAAGGTGCACGATTTTGCAATAGAAGACATGGACATAATTATAAATTTATAAAATTTACCTTCAATTCTCATTATTTTCTCTTCATTTTGGAGATAAAATAAAGAAAATAAAATCAAAAATAGTTTTTTTCACTCTTATTTTCTTCAAATTACAAATGATCTCTTATTTTTTGTCTTTATTGTACTTTCTAATTTTTTCTCCATCCGAACTTTTTACAGATTCTGAAGCACCACAGTCTTCAAATAGCTTAAGTTGAAAAACTTATAGTCACACGTGCATAAGACACGCACGTATTAGTACACTTAAATTTATTACTATTAAAACAATATTAGTATCAAGTTATTTAAACCCTAAATGTAAATAAAACAAACAAATCCCAAAAATTTTAAAATTTTAAAATTATAAAATAAAATGAAATTTTAATTTAATTACATATTAGTAATTTATATATTTTCAATTAATAAAATCAAACAAATTAACTACACAATTCTACTACTTATTCTAAAGAACTTACACAATTAACTGATAAAACCTACATTAATTAACTAAGTAATTTTTAATAAAATAAAATTTTAAAAAGAATAATAATATTTGTTGGAGAAGGACGAAATGGTAGTGGAGGACGTTGCAGCGAAGAAGGCAACAATGATAGAAAAGGAGGGAAATGATGGTGTAGATAAAGATAAAGAGAAGACAAAAAAAAGGTGGAAAAAAAGAAAGGATTAACGAATTAAAAAAGAAGAAAAAAAGAAAATGAAGGGAGAAAGAAATTAGAGCAAAATGAAAAAGAGAAAAAAAGGCGAGATAAAAACAAAAAGAAAACCTAATTCTAACAATGAAAATTTTTGCTATTAAAATTTTGATTTTGTTGTCACATAACCATCAAAAAATTTAAAATTTATTATCACGTATAAAATTTTAATAATGAAAAATTGCATATCAAGCCTTATAAAAGATCCCGACGCATATATATTGTCAATCTCACTCAATTATATTGTATGAGAGGTTTTTTAGGGTGGAAGAGAGAATAAAAGAGATTAATGAAGATATAGTATGGATTGAAGATAAAATTAATTAATTACATTTTATTTAAAAGTTTTTTTTAAGGAAGGTTAATAGATGTAAATTAATTAAAATCTTTCCATTCTATATTTAATTCTTCGATTTGAAAGTTAAGAAAAACAGGCATTTAAAAGTAAATGGATATGAACTTTTAATATTCATTTAATCTCATTTATAGTATAAAAAAAATCCACAAATGAGGTTAATTAGTTAATATCTATTTATATTCCTTTCTTTAACTCCCTCTAATTCACTCCCATGCAATAGGAAAAAATAATAATGAAGTCATGCCATTAGAGTTTCTTGCTTCATCATCCTTAACCGGCGCAACAATCGAACCTAAAAAACTAAGATGCAAACTTATCTTACCTAATTATAAACATTGACGTTAATTAGAATAGTTTAATAAAAAGGAATGCTTAGTGTTGAAAGTATGGAATCTAGAAGATAGTGGTAGATTAGAATTTGGCATGGATATAATATAAACAGCTATAGCCCACCCACATGCTAGGTGCCTTTGTAATATCCGAAATCAAAGTGTACTCAATGCTGATGGCCGATGGTGGGTGATGATGTCCAGGTCATTAACTTTAAATCGAAGATTTTACTAAACCTAAGTTGGTCCTTAATTGGATCAAAATCAATTCGGATGGTTCTGTTAAGTAGGGTTCAGGTTCGGCCACGAATATTGGATCGTGTTCAGTGACAGCAACTGAACTTTAAGGCATATACGTGGGGCTGAGAGTTATTTGAAAAATTCTTTGAAATAAGGGCGGCATGAGTAGCATAATATAAAAGTGTGATTAAAATGATTCTTGGAACGACTTATTCGTCAACAATGAGAAGTCAAGCTGCAGCATGCTTGTGGAACTCACAGATTGGCTACTTATCTTTAGGATTAGTTTACCTACTGGAACTCACCTTTCAAATATCCTTTAAATGCTATACTTTTACGACCTTTGCATGATTAATGGGTTAACCTATAGTCTCGCTTGACTAATTTAAGACACTGTCTCTACTTTGTAAAAAAAAAGAAGCCCTCATACATTATTATCTCACAAAGATCCAAAAGCAGCCGAAACGCACCCATCATCTAGGTGAGCAAAAACGAATTGATCTAAAAAAAATCAACCAAATCGATTTAATTTGGTTAATTTAATTCGATTTTTTTAATAAAAATTGACTTGATGCTGTTTTAATTTTTAAAAATTTGATTTTCGATTTCAGTTCAATCTTTTATATAAAAAAATAAATGAAAATTATTAATAAATCAAATCAATTTGAATCAAACTAAATTTAAATTAAATATAATTTAATTAAATCGAACCAAATCGACTCAAAATTTATAGGTTCGATTCAGTTCGATTTAAATGTATTTGGTTTAATTGATTTTGTTTGTTCAAATTTTTCAAAATTTTAGTTTGATTTGATTTTAAAATGTAAAATTTGATTTATTTGATTTTAATAAAAGAACCAACCGGATGCTAAACTCAACAAAGACCTGAAAAACAAACACACGCGCGCGCGTATACACACACACACATATATATATATATATATATATATATATGAAGCTACGTGATCCTTTCCACTCCCAGCTAATGTGAGACTTTGTTTAAATATCAAGTTTTAGTTGGCGTCCTTTTGGAGTAGCAATCTCGTGCAAAATGATGTTTCTTCCCACACTTGAAGTACTCACCAGAACATTGTTTATATCTTTTAGATTAGCTTTGTGAAGCTCTTCTTATTTTATAGCTTCTCAAACTTTCTCTTTGACAATTCATTTTCATTCTTAGATTTTAAGTCTCTCCATCCTTAGAATCGACATTTCGCTTTGCTGCAAAAGAATGCATCATCTTTACTCTTTAATGAGATCCCTGCCATCTATTTAGCCAACATTTCTTGATTGGCTAATAGATTTTCTAATTCCTGTAACAATGGTTGGATTGCTCATCATTTTGAATGTTAACCAATGAAAATAATTCTTTTTTCTTGAGTCACTAATTGTAAAATCAGAATCTAATTTTGCAACCTAATTATAGAGAGACTTTTTTTTAAAAAAAATATTAATTAATCGACATGCCATTTTACATAGTTGCGATTAATTCATTTTCAATATGGCCACATTCCATTTTTTCCGAATAATTAGATGTAAAAATATCTCAAACCTCTTTTAGCATTTTTGCATCCTTTGTGTATTTAAAAATATTATCTTCAACAGAAATTTTATTTATATTAATACACAAATTTGTATCTCACACCGAGGGATTCCTACACTCACATACAAACAAGTAGTTCTCACTAAAGCACACATCACTCGCATATTTCTCTCTCTTTTTTGTTTGTTCACGCGCCTCCAACGCCCATAGGCCTATTTATACTTGTTAATATCAGTTATTTGACTGAATTCTACGTGATAGAAAATAACATATTTAATTTAATAAGAAATTATAATTTATATATAATCTAATAATATTTAATTTTATTTAATTTAATAATAATTATTAATCACGATATTAGAATATAATAATATAAATGATATTCTTCTTTTGCGTCGGTTTGTATCAATTAGATACCACTTCAGTTGTTTCTATCCTATTATTATTAATTATTAGTTTATTATAAGATGGGCCTAGAACTATCCATTAATAATTCTAGAATGGTGAAGTGACAGTGATGTTTTCTTCAGTATTCTTGAGTTTAAAATTTAAAATTCAAGAGTGTTTAGAAACGTGGAAAAAATTCATAGACATTTTTATTTCTAAGTGAAAAAAGAATCAAATTAGGACAGCACAATTTTGCTTATCTAGGTGAAAGAACAAATGTTTCATTTATATCTATTTATTAATATTCCATCCTTAAATGAGTAACACGTATTTTTATTATTTTATATTTAAATAATAAAACAGTAACGCATATTTAAAATCTGTAATTATTTTATACATATCAGTAGATATAATGCACTAAGAATATTTAAAAAAAAGAAAAGGAAATTCTCTCAGCATGATTTGACCACGTTATGACATTGATGAAGTTTTTGCAGCTTGATATGAGGTACCCTGTTAAAAATATTGTCACCTCAACCTAACCCTTCTCTCTTGCAATGAATTTCTGGGTTTCTTGGTGAGTTGAGATAAGAAGAAAGAAGAATGGCCACTAACAGAACAGTAGCATCATGTCCTACACCAATGAAGGCTACATCTGATGGCGCGTTTCAAGGGGATAATCCTCTTGATTATGCGCTGCCACTTGCCATTATGCAGATTATTCTAGTGGTTGTGCTCACTCGTGTTCTTGCTTTTCTTCTTAGACCTTTGCGACAACCTCGTGTCGTTGTTGAGATTGTCGTATGTTCTTCTCTCCTTCCCTTAGTATATGAATTGCATTTCTTGTTTTCTTGAATGCTTTCAATGGCGGTGTATTTTATCTGACTATATGCTGTTGTTATGGTCCTACCCTTTGTGTTATGGCATGAGCTTCTTTAGAATATTTTAGCAGTGTAGATAATTGTATTGATGGGTGTTTATGTTCCACCTTGCTTTGCATTTTTCATAATATAAATGCTACAATAGGAACACTACTCATAATGACTTTTATTTATAATAATAGGTTGTAGTTTAGATTGACAAATGTAATAGTTGATGTGAGGTTCATAAATGACAGAGCAAGCTTTGACAATTGTATATGCCAGATCCATTGCTTAAAAGTATCTTCTATTTTGATTGTTTGTTCAGAGGATATAAACAAACAACAACTTCATCAATCAATGTAAATAGTGAATGGGATATGCACCTTCAAGTTTGTATCTAGTATTCTAGCTTTAATTTGGAAAATAAGCTGCTAATCTAATATAATTCATTATTATATGAATGGTTCTTCATATCTGCAAAAACATGCACTCTAAAGCAATTTGGATGTTTTCCGAACACTATGGACAAGTGATGATGCATTAGTGGTTACCTATTACATTTGAATATTTCTTGCAACAACAAACTGGATTGGAGTATTATTCTCGTACATTAAAGAGTTTTTCACATTCTAATCTTCTTTGCTGGGGCCGTCGGCCCTGGGTCGGAACCCAAACTATCTGCATAGGATTTTCCCATCTAGAAGCCTTACAGTGTTGGATACTTTAGCCAATCTTGGTCTGCTTTTCTTCCTGTTCCTTGTAGGCCTTGAATTAGACCCAAAGTCCCTTCGTAGGACAGGAACAAAAGTAGTTAAGCATAGCTCTTGCAGGAATCAGCTTACCCTTTATACTAGGAATTGGAGTATCATTTGTCTTTCGTAAAACTGTCACCGAAGGTGTAAAACCAGCTCCACTTCTTCTATTCATGGGGATAGCTCTTTCTATCACTGCTTTCCCTGTTCTAACTCGTATATTGGCAGAACTCAAGCTTTTAACTACGGATATTGGTCGAATGGCAGTGTCAGCAGCAGCAATAAATGATGTAGCAGCATGGATTTTACTTGCTCTTGCCATTGCCCTCTCTGAAACTGCACATTCTTTCCTCACATCTTTATGGTTGCTTTTATCTGGTGGTGGATTTATTATCTGTTGCGTAGTCATTATCCCTCCTGTCTTTAAATGGATGGGGTCTCGTTGTCCTCAGGGTGAGCCAGTAAAATAAATGTACGGATGTCCTACATCAGGTATCGTTTTAGCAGCGGGTTTCTGCACTGATTCTATAGGAATTCATGCCCTCTTTGGTGTATTTGTCATTGGAATTCTTATCCGAAAAGATGGATCATTTGCTGGGATACTTGTCGAAAAAGTTGAAGACCTTGTATCTGGCTTCTTCCTCTCATTATACTTCGTCTCTAGTGGATTGAAGACTAATGTGGCCACAATTCAAGGGGCACAATCGTGGAGCTTGTTGGTTTTAGTAATTTGTACAGCCTGCGTTGGGAAGATAGTTGGCACTGTAGTCGTCTCTCTCTTGTGGTGAATTCCTGTTCAGGAAGCTCTAACTTTGTGATTCTTGATGAATACTAAAGGGTTGGTAGAGCTCATTGTCCTTAACATTGGTAAATATCGAAAGGTAAATTCAAATTCCTCTATATGCAAATTAATCCTATAGCCTGTTTAGTCATTTGTACTTATATTTTCCCTTGCAGGTCCTGAATGATCAAACATTTGCTATCTGTGTCGTGATGGCTATCTTCACAACTTTTATCACAACACCCATGGTTGTAGCAATATATTAGCCGGCCAAAAGAGCGATTCTTACTTATTATAAGCACAAAACAATCGAGAGGAAAGATTTTGATGCTGAGCTTCTGATCATGGTCTGTTTCCATAGTGCACGGATCGTCGCCACAACAATCAATCTCATTGAGCTTCACGTGGTTCGGAGAAGAGGCAAGGACTCTGCGTCTATGCTCTGCCTCTGATGGAGCTGTCTGCAAGGATATCTGCAATACTTATGGTTCATAAGGCAAGAAGGAATGGACTACCCTTTTGGAATAAGTTACAACAATCTCATACTAATCACGTAGTTATCGCCTTCGAGTCTTTCAGGCAACTGAATGTTGAAATTTTTATGTAGGCTAATATTAATTAAGAGTCTATTTTAATTATTTATAAAACGGACTGAATAATATAATTTATTGATTTGGGGTAACCCAATTAAAATGTGATCAATTGAGTTATGGGCTTGTGACAGCTTTGTGGGCCAATATGGAAGACGGTCAGTGTA
>CATIWR010025723.1:0-64156 GCA_949677035.1 Omphalea diandra
AGATACTGGTTCATTCCAGCTTATTCAGAAGAAGATTTGCGACGAATGCCTGCACTTCAAGGTCTTGAATATCCATCAAAGCCTGACTTGGACTCCCAAGAATTCTAGGAACCAGCAGTGCTACATGTGGAACTGGAAAACCTTGTTTTGTGACACTAGATTAGATATGGAGCCCCACTCATTTGTGGCTTAACGTTCTAACAATGATAAACAAACAGCTAATGTGGGCTCCTAACTATTCATTACCACGGGCATCTTTCTGAAATAACTAGAGAGAGAGAGAGAGTTGGGTTAAGAAGCTGACGAAGTAGATCAAGATCTAGGCTGCAGAATACTGGGAAGGCGTAACGGAAGTTTACTTGTTCCAATTATGAGGGGTTGGGGGGAACGGAACATAACTTTGTTTTTATTTTAGTGGCGATATGCTGATGTTCTTCTAGCTTTGTTGTACATGTAGTGGAAATATAGAAATCAGCCTTGGCTGTTTGCTGATCTGGTGAAGGCTAGTTCTATGTATGCTTTTAATGATTTATTGGGAATTTTGCATTTTATATCCGTCCTTCCTTTTGTTAATTTGGGGGGGGGTGGGGGGCGCCTTGCGTAAATGAAGATGGTGCAAAAGGCTCTCCCAGTCCTTAACATTGAGACGACGTGGAAAATCTTCGAAGGAGTGTGTAGGGGACATTGCATTGGCAGGTGAGGGTAAATAGACGGAAGCGATGGTTCTTCGTTTGCCCGTATCACTGAGCAACAAGATAAGTATGAAGCTGATTGAGGAACAAGATAAGTATGATCTGATTGAGCAACAAGATCAATGGATGCGTAGGAAAAAAAGAAAAAGACGATTCGTTTTTTCATTTTGAATATTTTTTCTGAGGGTTTTTAATGTGTAAAAATTATATAGTATATGTTTGATTAGTATATCAATTATAATTTAAAATAGAATTAGTAGCAATACATGCCTATGAATTACTTTCTCGTTTTAATCAAAAGCTTAAGATGATTGATAAGTTACAAACCAATTTTATATACCACTTTCTCAATTTGTCGACGAAAACACATAACAGGTTTTTCAAATATGGAATATAAAGTTAATTGGTTTAGGAATTTCACTGCAATTGTTTCAAAGTGTGAGATTCCCTTTTCTTTTCCCGCTTTTTCTTTGTAGCCAAATGGATGCATTTATGGTTATCGGTGATCTTTTTTTAAAAAAAAAAATTGTACTTTGATGAGAGAATTCTGAACGTTATCCTTCTCTTTTAAAAAAAAAAAAAAAATCTGTCATTTTTCGATGCTAGAAATACATAAAGGACTAATTCGATAATTATGGAAGACATAAAGGACTATGTAGTGCTACCGCTGTTCCTTCAATAATATTATGGAAGACAATCAGAAAATATATCCTAAATTTGCTTCTGTGATGCATTCTAGACCATAATTGAGTGTGATGGAATTAAAAAATTTCTTGTTTATTCTTGTCTTCCATTTTCAGTACCTTGTGTGCTCTATTATTTTCTAAACATGCAGTCTTTCATGTTTCATAGTCGTTTGTGGTTTCTTGTTTACGTGAATTTGGTTGTGTGATTCATTCTAGAGCATAATTCATAGTGAAAATTAAAAATTTCTTGTTTATTGTTCTCTTCCATTTTCATTTCCTTGCATTCTGCTATTTTAAAAACATGCAGTCTTTCATGTTTCGTAATTGTTCATGGTTTCTTATTTGTTCATTTCACATACTGTTTTGAGGCGTATGATTCTTGAAGGTTTTCTCTTTTTAATGACTAAACTGATAGGTTTTCCTGGTCAATCATGTTTTATACATTTCTATTCTCAAACTTTCTACCATGTTTGAAGGTATAGCTCAGAGAAGATGCAGAGGAAAGATAAGGTAGACATGATTTCTTTGGTATGGACGACTCTTTTGGTAATTTTCGAGGCCTTGGCATGGTGCCAAGCCTATTTGGAGGGAGGGATCCATTTGATGACCCATTTTTCACTCGCCCATTTGGGAGCATGTTTGAACCTCCAAGTTCTGCTATTAGTGATTCATCGCCTAGTAGCAAAGCAAAAGGAGTGCTTATAGAAGAACTAATCTCTGATGATGAGGAAGAAAAAGAAAAAGTTATACACTCTGGTACCGGCAAAAAACCATCGATTGAGCATCCCGATGATGGTCTTGATGGTAGGCGCACTTTATAATGAGATTTATCTTTTTTTTTTTTCCTTTTCTTTTACTTGTAAACAATAATGGCAGCTGTGATTTATCTGGCAGAGGATAAGCACAAGAATGTGAATCACAGGAATGATTATAACAAGACAGAAGGAACTAAGCCACAGGCTCATAATTTCAGTTGACAGACTTGCGAAGTCACCTATGGCGGTGTAGATGGAGCGTATTACACATCTACAAGGACCAGAAGAGCAGGCAGTGATGGAGTAAGTAGCCTTTTTTCCCTCTGGGACTTGAATTGTTTTTCATTTCTTCCAGTTATAATTTATAGTTGTGTATCAGGTGGTAATGGAGGAGAGCAGAAGCGGACAAAACAACAGGTCAAGCAACACATAAGGTCTCTAGAGGAATCCATGATAAGCGATACTCTCATTTGTAAAACCTTGAATAATAATTCTGAATCATTGAAAAAATTATTACCAGTTACCTATTGAAATTTTATGACTTAATTGGTTATTTGACACAGGCTACTTATTATATTGAAAAAAATACATTACATCTGATAGAATTATTTTGTTCTATACAGATTCATAACAATCTAACCCATTTCATGAATAAAATGTGATCAATTAGCCAACCAACAAAACGGTGTTTATTAGTGGACTTTATTTTATCCTGTGTATAGTTGTAGTCTAATTGTAACATTAGTTTGCCTATCGAATGTCCATGATTATTAGAGTGTTTCACTGGACTTCTCCCATTCTTGTATTTGATGTGATTCATAAATCGTCCTACTTTCTTCTGTTGCCTTTTATCTTTGTTTTCACACCATGCGATTCAGTAATAATTCTTGTTGTTCTTAGATTAGCAGATTAAGAAAAAATGCAGACTATTATTTCATGTAGTTATTAAAGAACTTGTTTTTATTGGGATTGAAATGGTTGTGTTCCTTATGCAGGGCCATTCAGTCACAAGGAATCTTAATTCAGACCGCAAGGCGGATACATTGCAAACTTTACACAATTTGAATGAAGGTCTGTTTCTGCCGCTGCTTATGATTATCTAGAGGTATCCTGGTCAATTCATGTGGTGAACATGAGGACTCATGCTGCAATTGGTTTTCCAGATGAAGTTACTAGTTTTAAAGAAATATGGAATGGTAATATCCAAGGACAGGTGCCTGGTTGGAGTGATCAATTTGATATGCATGGTAGTATATCTAACTTTTGGTTACCTGCTTATTTGTTCTAGGAATCATGTTCTTTGACAGGCTAATTTTATTTGCTTCTTGTAATGACAACGACAATATAGGTTCTGGTAACCGTGAACAGGAGAGGATTGCAACTTGGGGAGATTGGGCACTTCCATCAGCAGAGCTTCCCCGAAATAGTGGAGTTTCTTCTACTGGAAGAACCAAAAAAGTTGTTAGGATAAACATAGAATAGATCAAAAGATATGTGGTGACAGTTCTTGCATATTTCCTATAATAGGATTAGTGATAGAATCTTGCATTTGTTTGGCTCAAGTGTTGTGTAAAGTCCATGGTGGAGGGTTGATGTTTGTCGTTCTCAACCCTGTACATAGCTGCTAGTTCCTTATTTGGCATTAAAATAAGTTCCTATGTTTAAATTTCTCGTGTCTTTATACCAAGTTGCATGCGGATTTTATTTGTCTTTGCAGCTTGCAGAAGACAAGTTGAGATTGTTATGAATTTGTCTTGCATGCGGATTTTAATTTGTCTTTGCAGTTTGCAGAAGACAAGTTGAGATTGTTATGAATTTTGCTTCTTGTTTCGCACCTGTTATGTCTGGAGGATCATTATCTAAATTTTATTTTATAGAGTTTTATTTTGAAAATGAAGTGGTTAGCGTTAGTAGGGGCCAAAAAATTTTAAACTAAAATTTCTATTAAAGAGAACTCAGCTCATGACGAGATTTAAAGACACAACCTTCGATGTTAGGATATATATATATATATAATTTTATTTGCAACCACCATTTTTTTTTATATTCTTTTTCTTTTTATAATTACTTTTTATTTAAAATTTTCTTTTCACAACTCTTTCTTTTCCTTTTTATCATTTTAATTTTTACAACTCTTTCTTTCAATCACAAAATATTCTTACAACCTTTTTTCAATTATATATTCATACACCCAAACCAATGAAAAGACTCTAGAATACCAAACAATAGAAAAAAACAATTGAGAAAAAATCAAAACGCATTAAAAAACCAAATAACGGTGAAATATATCCTTTGTCATACAAGCAAAGGAATTAGAATTTGAAAATTACAAAACTCAGCATGCAAGGGGGCCACTTCAATTCATCAAAAAGAAGTTTCACTTTTAACCAATATTATATTCCAACATGCAAAGACTAAGATCTTCAATACTAAGAACTTCTAATAATTGATATAATTTTGACCATATATTTCACTTAGCTTCACGTATTTAATAATTCAAATAAATTAAGCTAATTTATTGTTAGTAGATGATGATTCATCATGATATTACTAACTGAAAGAAGGAAGTACACAAATAATGTTAATAGGAGAAATGAATTAAAGCTAGACATGAGAGGAGCATGTATATGGACAGAGAAATATATAGTCAGTTAAGAAAAAAATTATGAACAAAAAATATATTGTCAAAAAATTTTTATTCTTGCATGTTTTTTCTTTGTTAATGGTTGTGCTATTAATCAAGCTCTTTTCTACCTCCATTAACTAATTCTCCTTTCAAAGAAAAAACTTTAGAGCTGCAAATAGTAACTTGCAAAAAAAATATGTGAATTTAGATAGAAAGGGGTTGTATATAAATAATAAGGGTGAAAAGGCAAAATAATTTAATTTATCAAATTTTATGATGAGTGTAAAAAGAGAATTGAAGGTTGTAATATATCTCAAATTCCTCTATGTATATTTTTATTGTATTGATTTTTCTCTTTATTATTGTAATTAAAATAAATTGATGTAATATTTAGCTAATTCAATTCAAATTTTTTATTATTATTTAATTTGATTTAATTTTAATTTTAAAATTTTATTTTTCTATAAAAATTAAATAAGTTTGATTTTAAAAATAAATAAATTGATAATTTAAAAACTTCAGATAAATATCAAAATCAAAACGAATATATTTATAAATTAACAATAATATACATTAAAAAAAAATAATGAAAATAGTGAAATAACAAATATACTTGAAATAAGAAAAATATATCCATAGTACAACACTAATATACTTATAAAACAATAATAATGTACCTTTAATAATATATATATATATATATATATATATATATATATATATATATCTAAAGTAATAACAATATACTTGAGAATAATAAAATGATGTACCTAAAGTATAATATTAATTTACTTATGATATAACGTTAGTGTATCTCCTCTATAATATTAATATACTTTCATATCAAACATTATTTGCTATGATTTCAAATTAATGTATCTGTCTTTCCATATTAATATACTTATAACACAACATACATGTACGTAATTAGCGTACTTACAATATAACATAAATGTACTTAGATGTTTGAACAATATACTTAAAAAAAAAAAACAATGGACCTAAAGTAGTAACAATATTTATGATAAAAATATTTATTAAAAATATTGTTATAATTATAAATTATATATAATAATATAAATTATATATTGCATTAATGTAATTATATATAATATGTAAAACACAAAAATTTCATTTATAAAAATAAAAAAAAAAAAAAGAAAATGCACCTTTTGTTTTTTTTTTTAGTCTATTGCACGCGAGACAAATAATAAAAACAAAAAAAAAAATTTACGTTTTAGACACCTAACTAACAAGTTATAATTTGCGCATATGAAGGCTTGCACAACGCTATAAGCTATGCAGTAGATAGCATATGCCATAAAATGAAACTTGATGAAAGATCTCTAACATTACTATATTAATGGGTGTGCTGCACCAATCGATGCAGAAGCTTTGAAAGCAACATGATTCAACTTAGATCTCTGTGTTGGCTGTTACTCTGTTTCTTTATTACTACTATTTTGAGGCTATATCTGTGTTGGCCACTACCTTGTGGAACAAGAGGGCATTCCACGGACCTTTATTTTAGCTTTTGCCATAGACAGTTTGTCTGTCTGTTTCCCGGCGTGCATTGTGCGGACCAATAATCGACGTCGAAAAACTAACCAGGCATTTTTATTTTCCAAGCTATGGATTTAGGTTTTTGCTTCAGTTTTGAAGGGACTTATTGTACTCTTTTAGCGCTTGTGTTAAAACTTTTTTTCAATATGAACAACAGGCATTTGTTTTATTTATCTTGAAGAAATTATTAATGCTAGAAAATATTTATACATCTAGCATAAATTACAGCTAACGTGAATTTGGATTGATAATATTCTGGGATTAAAAAAAAATTGCACCTAGAAATTGTCCATGGAATTATATGTTGCAAAGGGAGGGGTGTAGGATTGTTTGCGGTCGAGTTGGCAACATGTGGGGCAAGTTGAGACATATAGATCGTTGCTTGCGCGGTATTGTTACTGGTTTTGGGACGGTACATGGATTCAAAGACCTGCTCTCCATTTATAATCATGGAGACAAAAGTTTCTTTTTTTTTTCTTTTTTTTTTCTGAAGTTATAATGGGAGGAGGAATCGAATATGAATATGAAATTTAAAAGTCTGAAAAAGATATACAAATCAGAGACACTAAATCTGGATATGACAGAAGCATTCCATTTGCAATATGAAAAGTCTACAACTTAAATTATTCATTCGCTGATTTTCAAGATTTAGTGGATTGTTGCCTGTAAAAGAAATATTTCACTCTGTTTGATTTTTATTCTTTAGTAAAAGCTTCATCAATTATTGAAAACTAGAGGGTAAAACTATTCAAGACCATACAAGTAAGATTGATTGATCATTAAGGAATATATTATTCCATCCTCTAGTGGTTGTCTGCCTTATCTTCTTTCTTGGAGGCTAAAAAGAGAGTGCGGTTTGGCCAAAACCATTCTTGTCCTTGCTCAAATTTCTCTTCAACAAGTGACCCTGCTCTGTTCATCCGCCTAAACTAACACAAGGAAATAGTACATAATATATATGAGCGAACGTTAGGTTGTATTTATCAATGGGTTTACAATTTAATATACTAATTCCTCCGGTTGGCATCTAAGAAATTTCTTCAATAAAGACCTTCCCTAGGTGCTTCCATTTCGCATTTTCCATGCACATGACTAATTTAATGTAATGTCACACTAACACAACACCTTAGTCCTGTCTGCTTTCATATATATATATATATATATAAGCCTATGCCTCTCCTATCTGAAGCATAAATTGCAGATCCAAAACACTGTAACAGCATATAATTCAGGACCAAATATGGCTTGTTGGTCAGCTGAGAATGCTACGGAAGCTTATCTCCAAGCTCTGAAAATGGTAAATATCCTAAAACTATTCTCGGTGTATAAGAAAAACTTTGTTCTTTTTCCACTTTTCTCATTTGGGTTCTTTATTTTATAGGGGAAAAGAGGTAAGGAGCCCGATATAGCCGAGTTTATATCGGCTCTTGCAGCAGGAAACAATTCACAACTCATGGTGATGGTGTCTGCTAGAGTTGCTGAATTGACCACCATACCGCTAATAGCAGCTGCACATCAAACAGCTGGTCAAGTAGTGTGCATTCTATCCACGAAATCAGATTATCATAACTCAAGAAGGGCTCTAGGACATTATAGAGATTGGGTTAAGTTTGTCGTAGGAGATGCTAAGACCCTTTTGCAAAATGAGTACAAAGGGGCAGATTTTGTGCTTATTAATTGCGATATTGATGATTGTAAAGGGGTATTTAGAGCTGCACGAGAATGTAGAAACCTTGGAAGAGGGCTCATTGTAGGGTATAATGCCTTTCATAAGGGACCATGGCCTAGTGAGTTTAAGACTCACTTTTTACCAATTGGAGATGGGCTACTGGTAACTAGAGCAGGTAGTAAGGTCGGTAGTGGAGAAAGGCATAGAAAAAGGAGTACATGGGTTACTAGAGTTGATGAGTGCACTGGTGAGGAGCATGTCTACAGGGTCGCTTCACCAGGGCAAGAGATTGAAGCATTATGAGTCCTTATTACTCTGCGATTCAAATTGTAAATAGAGAATTATTAGCGTATAAAATCCTTACGGCTTTATCTTTTACAGAGAAGTCTGGTGTTTTGCAAGTTCCAACTTGGGTCAGAACCTAATTAAGTATTTTCGAAGTTAGGGTACTCTGGTAACTCTTCACTGTTGGTCTATGATGTGTTGCCTACAATAATTAAACAATCTGATATAGAGGCAAGCACTTTACTACCAAGATATTTACTCGATTTTATCAAAATTTAATCATTTCTCTCTTTCCTTAAATATTTCTATGTACTAACGAAAACATCAAGATTTTAATTATCAATGTAATAATTAATGTTTTCGGTAACAAATGAAAATACAAGGAAATAGAATGGCTAGAATTTAAATTTCTAGTTTCAATCACTAAATTATTAATAATCATATCGAATTTGATGTTTATGTGAAAGTATGCAATGGTGCTTGTTGAACGTGAAATGTTTTAAAAAAAAAAACTTCCAAAAAAAATTTTGATATTCATATTTTGATTTAATTTTTATATTTACTTGAATAAATTTATATGTCGAATATATTTATCTTTATAATATATTCATCTATTTGGGCATTTAAATATGTAGTTCTAATAATTATATTATGATATATTGTATTTTAATTTTATAAATATGTCATATTAGTACTATTTATTTATTTTTATTATATATATATATATATACTGGTAGAAATATAGTTATATATTTTTTATAAAGAAATATATTTATTTAAAGAGACATGAGAGCTTGAGGGATACTATCATTTCCAAAACTTTAAATGGTGCGACCTGGTTTGTTTATATGAAAGGACCACCCTATATAAATGGAGGGAGCGTTTTTACTACAGTTAGGGCTGAGCTCAGTTTGGTTTCTTAAAAATACAAGGACCGTGATCAAACTAACTTTAAAGAACCGAGATCGAATTGAATCGAAAATTGATTCAGTCTGATTTGGTTCTTCATAACAGTCTAAGGCGGTTTGAGGGT
The DNA here is from genome assembly GCA_949677035.1 of Omphalea diandra. Classification (NCBI taxonomy): domain Eukaryota; kingdom Viridiplantae; phylum Streptophyta; class Magnoliopsida; order Malpighiales; family Euphorbiaceae; genus Omphalea; species Omphalea diandra. The sequence continues at coordinate 9,310 of CATIWR010025723.1, forward strand.
TCAGAGTTTTTCTTGTTTTTGGTTTTTTTTTCACCTGTAACATTCAATCTGTATATTTCAACAATTAAAATTAGAATATTTCAATAATTAAAATACATGTTAGATACTCAAATAAATCTACAATTGTTCCTAAAATCTGTACAATCAAATTTGAAACTTGCACATTTCAGGTTGAAATTTTCAGCTTGTATATTTTTAACATGTAACATGTATATTTTCAACAATAAATTCTGCAAATTAAAGCCTGTAATATTTAATCTGTATATTTCAACATTAAAACCAGAATATTTAACAACTAAAACAAATGTTGCATAGTCAAATAAACCTCAATTGTACATAAAAAAAATACAATGAAATTGTTTAAATCATAGACTACAATCACATTAAAAAAACAAATTGTTCCATATTTCAAATCAAATAAAAATCCTGCAAAAAAACTACAAATAAAGCCAAATCAAAATCCTGCAATTGAAAAATGTAATCCAACACAACAAAGTTTTCAATCACTTTCAACTATAACAAAGGCTGCAATTCATGCTGCAATCCGCCATATTTTAGACTGTAATCTACCACACTTTGAGCTGCAATTCACAAATCAACAACAAAAATTATCACAAATTAATAATTTTAAACCGTAAATTATAGTATGTGATCATAAAAAAAATCAATAGCCAATTTGTTCAATTTAGCTTACATATCTCAATAAAAAATCACTTCAACATCAGCAATCCACATTCATTCTTGGTAATAATGATTGCACCACTTTTCAAAATCTTGAGTCATTTCCACAATGTGTTAATGAATAAAATACCCAACAACATCATAGAAAATAAAATAGGAAAGAACAAATAAAATTTAAATATTACCATATTCTAATTTCTCAAGATCCTCAAGTGATTGTTCAACATTGATAGACTTGTAAAAATTCGCCAACTAATCTTGAGTACAAATAAGTACTTTATCTATAGTTGGCAATAAAAAACTCCTAAACTGATTTAGAGTTCTATCTTCGGTGCTGAAAGCACTTTCTGAAGCAACTATGCTTACTTGTATAGCTAACACATCTCTAGAAACTCTTGCCAACAATGGATATCTCATTGAGTTCACCTTCAACCATGTAAGTATATTAAATTCTAGTGTAAACTTTTCTAGAACTTCAATCGAGTACTTGTCAAGCTCAAATTGTGAGGACTCGTTGTTTTCTTTCTCTACTTCTACAAAGTATTCATCAATTTCTTCAATTCTCATCATTTATACATCATCATCATCATCGGTCTCATCTTCATCTTCAAAAGTATTTTTTATTTTTTCACTACCAATGCCACAACCATCAATCACTCCTCCAAAACTTGATTGTTGATCATCAATTTATTTATACTCCTCAATCAAAAAGTCTAAAGACTTAAATACTTTTATCACTAATTGTTCTGCCTCAGTCTCCCCATAATATGACACAAATTTGGCCTCCAAACACTTCAATTTGCACCTTGGATCCAAAATTACAACAATAAATAATAACAATTCATTTTACCAAGTGATCCCAATATTTGTCAAATTTAGCCCTCATTTAGTTACTCACAGCAGCCAAGGCAAGTTCTTTTCAACATCATTATTTTTACAAATAGTGATTTCTTTCAATAAAAAGAATCAGAAAGCTTTACAGTTGCTTCATAAAAATTTCTAAGAAACCTAATGAGTACTTTTACCCTACACCAATCCACATCATTTGGCATCTCATTTCCATAATTTGCTATAAATCTACTGTTAATTCCTTAAGTCTATCAAAAGCTTTTTGACAAGCAAAGTTAACTCTAACATAAAAAAAAAATATGGAAGTCCACCTGGTTGGACAATCTAATTGCAAACTGGTTTTCAATTGAACTACAACAGTGTCATTGCTACATGCATTATCTATTGTAATTGTCATAACCTTACTCAACCTTCATTCTTCCATACAATAATCAACTGCACTACCTATATTAACTCTTTTATGGATCTTAATGAGTAGAAATTCAACATTCTTTTATGCAAATTCCAGTCCAAGCTTATGAAATGAACAATCAAGCATAAATAACTTAGATTCTGAACAATTATCCAAGTGTCAGTGGTTAAATACACTTTATGACAATGCATAATAAGGAAGGCTTTCAATTTTTTCTTCTCTTTGGTAAAGATAAAGAAGCAATCCCTATAATAGTGAATCTAAATGGAATTTGAAATTGAGGGACAACAACTTCTACAAACTCTTTAAACCCTTTCCTTTCTACAAATCTAAGGGATCTCATCCTTAATAATCATTCTAACTAATGCTTCCCTTACTAGTTGTTGGTCAAACTTCCAACACCCTAATTGTAGTCCCTCCTCATTTTCCCTCATGAATGTTAAAGTTTTTTTACTTTTATCCTTCCCTTTTTAAGCATCCAACCATTATTTTTTAAAAGGAAAATTTTTGCAAGCTTTGATCAAATGTTTCCTCAACCCAGAGGTCCCAATGACACTACTACCGTGATAGTTTTTATTACACTAAATACACCTAACTCTACTTTTTAAGTTTTTCATAATGCAACCAAACATCACACCTAGATTTTTGCTTACTAGGAGATGAAACAAAAATACCTTCATTTGTAGCAGCATTAACAGTCACATTTTGAAATACTTCAGAAGCAAAAATAGTTGTGCTTGGTGTGCCACTGGTCTTCTTTGCTGAAAATGGTGGTTGTGGGATTAGGGCTAGTAGAAGGTCATCCTTATTTGTCTTTGCACTACTGGATCCCACATAAGCAACTTTCTTCTTTTTGATTTTTATATTGAAAATAAAATAATTTACAAGAAGAAGTTAACACTTAACACATTTAAACACATTCAAGATTTAAAAAAATTAACACAATTACACTTTGTAATTTTGGTTACAGACTTCAACTGAAATTCAAACACATTGCATGCTAGAATGAACAAATTGCACACTGAAATTCAAACAAATTGCATATTGAAATTCAAACAAATTGCATACTGAATTTAAACACATTACAAACTGAGATTTAAATAAGTTGCATACTGAAATTTAAACAAACTATAGACTGAAATGAATACATTACATACTAAAATGAATAAATTGTAGGCCGAAATGAATAAATTGCATACTGAAATGAATAAATTGCATACTAAAATGAATAAATTACATAGTGAAATGAACAAATTGCATACTAAAATGAATAAATTACAAACTGAAATGAACAAACTGCATACTGAAATGAATAAATTATAGACTAAAATTCAAATTGCAAACTGATAATCCATATTGAAATTCAAATTGCACATAGTAAAACAACAACATATAAATTATTTAAACAAAAAATAGAGTCCCCAACTAAATTACATAATCAAATTTCAATCAACTACACAAAAGAATTAAAATCTCCAATTTAAATTAAACCCCCAATTTTAATCAATTAAACAAGAAATAAAATCCCAAGCGTTAAATCTAAGAATAATTAGAAACCTCTGATTTTAATCAATTGGGCCAAAGAATTAAAATACACAAACATTATTAAACCCTCAATTTCAATCAATTACACCAAAAAACTCTATGTATGTTTGGCATTGCCACTGTAAAAAAAAAAAAAAAAAAGATTATGAGGCAAAATTTAAAATGTTTTTTTCATAAATGGTTATAAATTCTTTCAATTTAATATGAATTTATAAATAAAAAAATGCTATTGATAAAATTTTTAAATATTACTTTTTTAAAATTAAAATTTTTTATCCAAAAAACTTATACTGAATTGAAAGAATTTATAATCTACTGTATGAAAAGAAGAAGACGTAAGCTATTACTGTCATAGTGATCGGACAATCTACTACATGAAAAGGAGGTTGTGTTATCTTTAGTATTTGATAGTAAATGAAGAAGAAAATGGGATGGGTGGGTTTTAGTTTATGGTTACAACATATGATGGGTGTGAGTTTTATTTAAGGTACTACATGCATGGGCTTCGAAATGAAGAAGGAGATGGATTTAAGCCTGGACATGAGGAGGGAGAGTTTAGTTTTTAGGATTTGATTGTGAGTAGGGCTGAGTTTGAGAGAGATAAAAGAAGAGGCACGAAATTTAGGTTGTGTGAAGTTTTTGACAGTGGATGGACGGATGGATGGAGGAGAGGAGAAAACGTTGCTCAAGTGAGTGAATATGAAAGAGCAAAAGAAATTAGATTTAGGATTATTAACAATATATAATGCATATTACTAATTAAGAGTATAAATATACATACACATAAATGTACACACTGACAGAGTATAAATATATATTACATAGACATAATATAATAATAAAATATATATTATATTTTGGTTTCGATCCTCGGTTTTGGTTTGGTTCAAAACTATTTTGTTTCAGTCCAGTGCTTGGTACAATTCTTAAGGGAGGACTGAAATTGAACCGATTTTATATAGAAATCGATTCAGTTTTTTTTTATGTTCATCGATCTAGCTTTCAGTTCGGCTCGAGAAATCCCAAGGACCGTGCTCAGCTTTAACTACAATGACTCTTTTTTCAAACTTTAAAAATAAAATTTATTATAGAACTATCTTCTAAAAAAATTAAAATTATTATAGTATCTCTTATAAATAGTTTAAATTTACCAAACATATCTTTTTATTGTTATGTCTGCTCCATTTCAAAATAAAAATTCTTTAACCTTAAAATTAGTTTTAAGTGGTTAAGTGAGTTTTTTTTTCCTCCAAATTTGATTAGTGGGCTAACATTTAAAAACAATAAGATCATTTAGACCGAAACTTAATATCATTCGAGGCGTAATTTGATTCAAAATGTTTGTATTATTAATATTAGAAAATAAAAAAATTAAAACTTCTATGCAAAAATAATTCTTATAAAGCTCAGATTACATATATTTGTTGTGGGTTCACAATCAAATGGAGACTAGTGTTTTGGTTTCACAATCAATATGGGGAGCTGTAGTCCTTACGGGCAGAACAGTTCTTCGGAGACTCTCCATGGCTTGGGATAAAACAAAGGGGCTAAGGAAGGTTATCGACTGTATTTCAGATCAAAGGAAGCTAAACTTTTTTGGGCCTTTTTATTATTATAATAGGCCTTAGGCCCTCGATTTAATGAAAAACACGGATATCAGGAATCCTTGTTTATATTATAATATAGACTAGAGGTTCATCACATGTGTAAAAAAAATGAACGCTTTTTTTTAGTAATAAACGCGTGCTTACTCTTTTGAAAAATTATATAGGTTCATTTTTTGTAAATTGTAGATTCATTTTTTGTAAATTTTATATTCATTTTGGTATAAATTATAAATATATTATCAGTAAACTGTAAGTTTATTTTTTTTTTTGTAAATTGGAAGTTCATTTAGTATAAACTGTAAATTCATTATTAGTAAATTATAAGTTTTTTTTTGTAAATTGTATGTTTATTTTGGTATAAACTGTAGATTTATTATCAATAAATTGTAAGTTCATTCGTTATAAATTGTAGATTCATTATCAATAGACCATAAGTTTATTTTTTATAAACTGTAAACTTATTTTTTGTAAACTATAAGTTTATTTTTTATAAACTATAAATTCATTTTTTGTAAATTATAAGTTTATTTTTATAGTTAAATATTTTGATATTTTCAATTTTTTTTGTAATGTTAAAATTGATAAACCTATAGTTTATATCAATTTTTCTGTGAAAAATAAAAATAAGTCTATTTTTTCTAAACATATGAAATAATAATAATAATAATAATAATAATAATAATAATAATAATAATAATAATGTCATTGTAATTAAAAATAAAAAACAAAATGTATAAAAGTATAAATATGTATATTTAAAAAAAGAAAAAGTTTGTTAAAAAAAAATATCATAGCAGTAATATTTAAAAAGTTAAAAAAAGAAACAAAATAGTAATTACAAAAAAAATAAATTTTTTCATATTTATTGCCGCATGTGTTTTGAACCTCTGAATGACAAAGTATTATGGATAAGAGTTCAAGTTGCCTTACTGGAGTACTATTTATTTTTCCCCTTTGCATAAGGTATAAATTTTAATTGATAGTTGATATCAAACTCAAGACATAGATCCATCTTGATACGCATAAATAGGAATACAATTCACATGTGAAAACAGGAAAATGTCAATACTACCCAATACATGATTTCTTTTTTCTTTTTTCTTTTTTTAGGTATTACTATTAGATTTAAATTAAACTTGTCTGTGAGGTCCACAGCAAAGAAACAAATTTTGGGAAATGAATTTTTATTAGGGTTGTCTCTGAGGTCCAAAATTATGATACAAAATTGGGGTAATAAACTTACTATGTTGTGTAAAATCCAACTATATGAAATATCACTTTATTAAAAAAAAACAAAAAATTACATAAGAAAATTAATAATCTCTTACATCATCTTCGATTGATTATTGAAAATGAAATTAATATTTATATCTAAATAATTCAGTTACAAGTTTAATTTTAAGTAACTAAAATTGATGATATTCCTAAAAAATATATTAAAAATTGATACTATTTAACAAAATTTAAGTCACTCAAATATAAACTTATCATATAAAATCTGAATTTATTGTTAACCAAATAAGAAAATTTAATTCAAGATACATGATGCACTTTTTTTTTAAGGAAAATTACATGTTGTTCTTATTCTATAGGTGAATTAACATATACAAAAACATATATATATATATATATATATATATATATATGTTTGGCATTGCCACTGTAAAAAAAAAAAAAAAAAAGATTTCGAGGCCAAAATTTAAAATGTTTTTTTCATAAGTGATTATAAATTCTTTCTATTTAATATGAATTTTATAAATAAAAAAATGCTATTGATAAAGTTTTTAAATATTACTTTTTGAAAATTAAAATTTTTTATCCAAAAAACTTATATTGAATCGAAAGAATTTATAATTACTTATGAAAAAAATCTTTTTTTTTTTTTTATCTTAAAATTAGATTTTTACAATAATAATAACAAACTAACATTGAGTTTAGACTTTTTTTAAAAAAAAAGTTTAGATGTGTTTTTGAAAACAGTATTTAGTGTGTTTTTTATTTCTTGTTATTGTTATTACTTATGTTAAACTATAATTTTTTTAAAAAAATTATAGAATTTAGCTTTTCAAACCATGATTAACAAGTCTTAAATATTCTAAAAGTAGCTTGTAAAGGTGAAACACAACGCCAAAAGGACGCTAGAATGAGTAATTCCCCTTTGAGCGGGATAATTTATGACACATGATTGAAAAAAATTGAAAATATTTTAATATTATAAAAAAATTGAAAATATCAAAATATTTAACTATAAAAAAAACCAATAATTTATAAAAAAAAATAAACATATAGTTTAATGATAATAAATCTACAGTTTATACTAAATGAACTTACAGTTTATAAAAAATGAATTTATAACTTATAAAAAATAAACTCAAACTTTACAAAAAATAAACATATAATTTACTGATAATAGTTTATACCAAATGAACTTACAGTTTATACAATAATAAATTTACAATTTACAAAAAATAAATTTATAATTTATGAAAAAATGAACTTATAGTTTACTAGTAATAAATTTACAGTTTATATAAAAAAGAAAAATTAATATATATAATATTTAATATAATAATATAAATTATATTAAATATTTATATATAATTATATATAATAATATAAATTATATAATAATGATAATATAATGTAATTATAGATTAATATAATTATATATTATATTAATATAATTATATACAATATATAAAATTATAACATATAATAATACACAGAAATTATTTAAAAAAGAAAAAAATAAAACAAGAAAAAAAAAAAGAAAGTACAAAGTTATGTATTGTTATATATTATAATTTTATATATTGTATATAATTTGCATCGCTGCATACGGTGGTCATCACAGGCTCTCGTAAATTTAAACACCTTCAAATCCAAAACTTCAACTACGAAACACATGCTCCTCACCTGACTTCTGATCTACATATTTAATCCAACGGCTAGGACTCCTCTTCGAACTTCCGACGCCACCACTGCTACTCCCTATATGAGCAATGTCCAATCCTTTCCCAACAGGCAAAAACACCGATCTCACGACACGTGTCCCTCTGTCAAACACCCCGTGCCATCTGAACCCAGAACCATAAAGGCCGCTTTGAAGTGCGTTCTTGCGCACCAAAACAGCGCCTTTTTGACCCAACTTAGCGTACCTCAAAACCCTAACGAAATCTCTTCGCTTGCAATCCACCACGAGGAAATCAACCCCGGACAGCCCAGCCATCACCTCCTCCGCCTCTCCTACTATCACCTCCGTGTTCGCGATCCCTGCGTCTTGCATGACTTTCACGTACTGTGATCTCGACTGTTCATCTGGCACAACGCACACGTGTCTCCCGGACGTGTGCAGGGCAGCTATAGCCAGGCCGATGCTCGTAGCCATTGGAGAGCCATAGGACCATGATTCGACGATGAGCTTGGCGTTCCAGCCGGCTGCCATGGCGGAGAGGAGCTCAGGCACGCCGGAATCTTTGAAATTATTGCACTGCAAAATGGAGAAAATTAGTGAAGGGTGAGTCATGATTATTAAAGAAAGAGGAAAGAAAAAAGGTACATACTGAGGTAACGGTGGAGAGATACGCTTTTAGAGCTGTGTCCGGAGACCATATTAGCTTCATAATCTGTGAATGTGTGTATTTGGTACTTGGAGGATGAGAAATAAGTTAGATGTTAGGCTTTTAAAAGAGCGATAGCGCTGACATTTGGCTGTTGGGCTTAATGGCGTTACGTCCAGTGGGGATTATATATACTATAGTATTACTTTTTTTTTTTTTTTTAAATGAAAGTGAACTGTGATAAGATTATTGTGTGGCATTAAAAAAAAAAAAAAAGGGAAGCTAAAAACAATGAGCTACGTGCTTTAATTTATGTGCATGTAATTTGAATAAAACATATACCAATATTAAACTCATATTTCATTATATGTTATAATTCGAAAAATTAAACATTTAAAGAATTATTCGTTAGTACAAATTAATGGGCACATAGATTATGAGATTGGAAGTAGTTAGTAACGACCCCCATCTTTTGTTTGCTTGCCCACTTAGCTAACTGGGCCCACGCTGATGGATTTTGATTAATTAATGCCGGCGGCTCACATTTTTGGCATTGAACTACTTTTGTCGACCGTCTGTTTTTAATTCTTATCTCGCCGTTTCGAGAGAATTTCAATTTACAATTTTATTTAAATTAAAAAAACTGTACATATACCAATATTTTTTTTAAGTGGAAGAGAATATGAAATATAAAATTATTAATACATATAAAAAAATAAAAGTTTAAGATTCATAATATATTATATTCACATCAAATATATTAAATTTGATCTTAGAAATTATTTTTTTTTTAGAAATACAATCATAATAATATAATACAAAATTTTATATAATAGCGAAAAACACGCTTCATTTTGTGATTATATTAAGCTACAATTTGATATTTTTATTTTAAAATAAATCTAATTAAATTACTATAAAAAATAAATCAATTATTTTAATAATAATATAAATTTAGTCTATAAAGAAATAATAATGATTTCTATATAAGAGAATCCGCACTTTTATCTATAAGAGAAAAACTAAAATGTTCATTAGAGTTATGAAAAAATAAGTAAAATTATAAAAATCAGTAAAAATAAATACATATTTATATTTATTGAAATGAAAAATAAATTAATGAATAAAAATAATGAAATTATGAGCTATCATTAACAATTTAGCAGATATTAATTTTAAAAAATAAAAAAAAATAATTTTGAGAAAAAAAAAGTGAAGAGGGAAGACCACCAGAGTTTTTGAGTTTACATATACACTGTATTTACATGTACTCATTCGTATCCTTTATTTTCTCACGTTTGTATAATTTTCTTGCCTCTTTTCCCATTATAACATAAAGAATTCTTTAATTTCACAGCTTGGTCTATGGTGTGAACAACATAATCCAATAAAAGTGCATTTTCCCCAATTCTTCATTTCAAAAATAGCAGTAAATAAAATTTTTGTGAAACTTAGACTTCGTTTCATTAAATTCCTCAAAATTTTTGTTCTATAATTTTCACGAAATAGATTTGACCAAATCCACCGTGTGTGTGTATATATATATATGTGTGTGTGTGTGTTCATTATTCTTAGTATTATAAAAGAATATTGATAAGAATTGAATTTTGACCAATACTATTTAAAGTAGACACTCAGATTGTTTCAGGCAAGACTCAATTGTTATTTGGAAAAAAAAAAAAAGAAAAGAAAAAGGAAAGCAGATTTGGTAGATAATAATTACTGTATATCTGTCATTACAACATATAGTTGTAGAGTTGACTGTACATATAAAAGAAATATTGGCATGACAATTTAGATTGTGGAACCATAAAATAAAAAAATATAAAAGAAGCAGAGTGGCCATCGAAATGATGTGCGACGGATGGTATTCTATTACCCTCTTCAGTAAGGCATATAAGGTTAATTACTAAATGACACAAGCTGCAATATTGAGGACACAAATTGCCTCACAGGAGTTGGTCCATAAGAATCAAGAAGAAGGAAAGCAAGATATTATAAGTACGTCTACGTTTCTTATTTCATTAGTTTATTATACAGGATGGAGCTTCTTATCTTCATTCACAATTCCATTTTTTTTTTTTTTTTTTGTATTGATAGTGAATGCATTTTGAATAAGACAATTTGATATAAAGCTTCCTTGCAAAAAAAACAACACAAAAAAAAAAAAATCGAATTATTTTCTACTTTGATCTTATGACTAGATAAGATGAAGATATATAAAAAAATACTTTAAGTTATCTTTAAATTAAAAGCTAAGTCATTTATGATTTTGATTTTTTTAAAAATAAAAATATTACTTTAATTTTTAATAATTTGAATTAAATTAAATTTAAATTATTTGAAGTCGAATCAAATTGAACCATCTAATCTTCTTGACTCATATTTTATTAGAACAATCAACTGGATTAAAATCAAATCAGACTTTATTAAAAAAATTTTAAATTATTGTTTTTGATTTACGTTATTTTATAATGACTTGTACGCTCTATAACTGAAACATAACATTAAAATTTTTTTTTTTTATTGAATTGTGAAAGTAAAATTAATATTTGAAAACCAATTGAGAACTGACAGCTTGCTTTCAAACAAAAAGTAAGAAACGTTGGCTCGAAGCAAATATGAAAAGGATTTGGAATTTTCTTTTGGTATAATTACCGAAAAAAATTCTATACTTTAATATATTATTAAAATTTATTTCATATTTTATTTTTCAATTAAAAATATTCAAATTTTAATTTTTTTCAAATCTATTCTCAAATCAACATTTGATTATTAATAAATAAATAAAAGATCCTTTTGATCTCTGAACTTTTCTAAAAGGTTTAGTTAGATCCAAAAAAGAGAAAATACTTAAAAATTATATAAAATCTTGTTTAACTAAAAATTTAACTAAATTGAATTTAATATATTTATTTTAAGTAAATTGAGATATAATTTATTCAAATAAATAATTATTATAAAATATTATTAATTTATAATTTTTTAAAATAATATAAATAATAAATAGTTATTCTCTTTTTTATATATATACATTAAAAGTTAAAACTTATTTTTTACAAAAAAGTAAATAATATCTTTATATTAATGAGTCAAATATAAATTTACTAAAAATATATAATAGTTAAATCTTAAAAACTCAAAATAGAAGTTAAATAAAAAAATGTATAAAATCTTATTTAATTTTGTCTTTTTATTTAAATATTATTTTTTCTTTTTTTATATAGTATCAATGTTTTATAATAATATAAAAATTTTAGTATAAAATACTATATTTTTTATAAGTATATTATATAATATAAAAATCCAATCCACTTCAATATTTTAGGACCCGTTAATTTGGTATTTTATATAAATATTTATTTTATTATAAAATTTAATCAATTTAGACTTAATCAATTATTTATTCTTGAAATTCAAATAAAATAAATTAACTTTATATTTTAATAGAAAAGTATTTTGTCTGATTTTTTATTAAATAAAAATTAAATATTTAATCATTATGCACTTGTACTATTTTTATCTTTTATTTTTATGCCTTAATTTTTTTATTTTTATTGTGTGTATGATATGATTATTATTATTTAAGATGTTTTAAGCAATTTATTTACTTGCAAAAATAATTATTATCTATCATTTATATCCATAAATATTAAATTTTTATAAATAAATAGACAATACTTAATCAATAATTTTAATTTTAAAATATATTATATATGTTCAAATTTAAAAATTTTCTAAATCTGTCATTGACTATATATATATATATATACTTGTAAGATTAATTTATTTTTAACTTCTTAATATTTAAATGAATTAACATTTAACTATTTTATATTTTTTTCTCTCAAGAAATAATTCATCAATATAAAGAGATAATTTGATTATATGTAATAAATAAGTTTTAGCTATTTAATATGTACATAAAAAATGATAACTATTTATTATTGCATTTTTTTAAGAATTATGATTATCTACATTTTTTATTTTGAATTATGAATTAATGATACTCTAAAATAAAATTTTATAATCAATTATTTATTTAATTAAATTATATTTCAATTACCTAGAGAATATATATATATATATATTATTTTTTAAAAATATATAATGGTATAAGTTTTTACTTTGAATTATGAATTAATTATACTTTAAAATAAAAATTTATAACAAATTATTTATCTTACTTAGAATAAATATATTAAATTCAATTTAGTTAAATTTTTAGTTACACAATATTTTATATAATTTTTAAATATTTTCTCTTTTTTGAGTCTAATCAAATATTTTAAAAAAGTTTAGGGATCAAAATGATTTTTTATCTATTTTTATAATAAAATATTAGTTTGAGGATAGATTTTGAACATTTTTTTTTGTTAAAAATAAAACATATGATAGATTTAAAAAATATATTAAAATTTATAATTTTTTTAATAATTAAGCCTTTTCTTTTTTGGGAAGCACATGCAGATTTAAGATATTTATATAAAGTCAGCGCTTGCATTGTTATTTTATTGGGGATAAATTGCAATTATTTATGATATGATTTAACTTGCCATCTCAAGTGACATATATGAAAAGAAACAAAGATATATCAAAAGAAAAGAAGAAAACATGTTGTTGATTAAGAAATAACTAGGCGGATCTCGTGCATTGTATATTATAATTATAGTAATAAATTTTAAATAAATTCAATATTTATTTTTATCAATTAATTAATTCATTAAGTGAATAATACAAAATAATAAAAGAAACCAAAGTTTATTATTATTATTATTATATAATATATTGTTATTTAATAAAAATTATTATTAAGTAAATAAAATGATAAAAATTATAATTATAATCAAATTAGTATAATAAATTTTAATAATAATATAAAATAAGAAAAATCACATTTTACTTTTTTATCTTTTTAATTTTTTTAGTTTTTCTTATTATATAGAAAATTAAAAACTCATTGTTAGAATCTTTTTTTATTGTTAAACTTTTTAAATTATTTTTATGTGAAAAACTTTTTATATTGTTAAATTTTCTAAATTATTTTTACATGAAAAACTTCATAAACTATTTTATATAAAAAATTTTCTATATTATTAAATTTTCTATGTTCTTTTTTAGTTAATTGAGGCAATTAAATCTTTAAGTATTAGTTTATTTGTGACATGATAAAATAAAAATATATTATATTGTCATTTGTCAAAAATATTATATTGTTAATATAATGATTTGACAAATAATAAACACTCATTTAAAATTTATTTAAAGTTAATTATTGATTGAGATTATAGTTTATACTGCTGTTTAAGATAGAAAAAATATATAAGAGAGAAGAAAAAGAGGAGAGAAGGTGAAAAATAAGCTTGTTTGTAGGCAACAGATAGTACAGAGATTTTTACATGGCATTGAACACGATTCTTGCACGGCTCTTTTTCTTATTTGTGTATGATATCAACATGAAATAAGGTGGCGCCTATTTTTCTAAAAAAAGAAAAACTAGGGAAGAAAAGAAAAATGGCTAGTAATATGATCAGCTTTGAAATGAACCATATGAATGATCATATTCCAGGATTCTCCAACAAGCCAGCATCATGACGAAGAATGGGTTTTCATAATATCATTGCCGTACATTGAATTGTACGTTAGTACTGTGGACAGAAGTCTTAATCGACATCATCATCGTTTAGAAAATTTTATAGTTCATTTGACATGGATACAAACTTTCTCAAAGTCAATTCTTCCCATCCTTCGTACTTGCCGTAATTCATCGCTGGCGTTCCTATCTATTGACCAATAAACCCCTAAATTAAACACAAAACAAACAACGCCTTTCTCTCGTGTTGAATTACCCTTCTTATTCTCATGATGAGTTGTTGAAAGTATCTGAGTTGTATAGCAATAGGGATTGAGTTGTGTGGACTATTTGATGGCACTTGGTTGGCAGTGTTTGAAATATACATACTTTGGTTGATGTATCAAAAGAACAGATACAATTAGTTTCACACAACATCACCATATCATCGATCTGATTATTGCAAAAAATCCTAGCGTCTATTCTGAACTCTATATTTTAGAGCTATCATCAATATATTTTACTAATTTCAAACCCATGAATTATTTTACTCTATTTGTTAGTTTTTATTTTTATTTTATCTTTTTTTAGAATTTTATTATTTTATCTCTCTTAATGAAATTTTTTATCTTTTTTTTGAGAGTTTTGATTTCAAATTGATTATTTAATAATATATAATTATATATTATTGAGTATCATTCCTCAAATATAGTCTAATATTAAATGAATTTTAGTACATATTGTACTATAACATCATATATGATAGAGATTTCTATAATTAGTAAATATTCACAGTAAAAATAAAATGATCATTTTAGAGCTGAGTTAATATGTAGTTATTAGTAATGTTGAAAATCGATTACATATTAGTACTCTAAATAATAAAATTATTTTTTTTATAGATATTATATAATTATTTATAAATGAAAAATATCATGTACTGTTTTAAAAAAATCAATATGATCATTGCTAAAAAATTATTTATGTTGAGATCAAATTCTTTTCTTCCTTTTTCATTTTAGAATTTATTATATTCAAAACAATGAAACATTAATTATGTCCATACTCATTTATTTAGAGAGTGTTTATTTTTATTTTAATAGATTCTTTTATTTTTCAGTTTGTAAAAAATATAAAACACATGTTTGGTTAATATAATAACACATTAATATAATAGTTTATTTCAAAACAGTGGTTGATAGTTAACAAATTATCTAACAACTTCAATTCAAAGGTCTGTTTGATTTGCACGTTGCTAATTATTGATTATTGTTACTAGTTGCTAATTAATATTAAGTTTTAATAAAATTATTTATTATGTATAAATATAATTACTAATGTAGATATAAATTTTAAATAAATAAATTTTAGATTTTTTAAAAATAAATAATATATAACCATTCATTAATTTTTTTTAAAAAATATGAATTAGACTTTTTTATAATATAAATACTAAATATTGATTATAAATATAATAGTGATTTCATAAAAAATTAAATAATATATTAGACATAAGTAATGATAATAAAATTTAAATCATTAATAAATATATGATTTATTATTATTAAATAAAAATAATCTTAAAACAAACACTATATTAAAGTTAACATAAAAAGTCAATAATATATTATAAAAATAGAACACGTTAATGTAAGTATTTTATTTTTTAAAACTAAAACTGTTAAAAAATTTATTTGCAACCAATTCTTATTTTGAAATGAATTAAAATATTAATCAAATATACTTTTTATATATTTTATAAATTAAAAAGTAAAAAAAAAATACTCTTCAACAAGAAAAAATAAATACCTCTCAAAAAAATATATATTTATTGTTACTTTTCATCAGTATGCTTTATTTCTATAAATATAAAGATATATGTATTCTTGACTTTTTACATTAAATCCAATATAATGTTTTTGTTTTAGTATTATTCTTATTTAATTAAAATAAATAATTTATTAAAATTTTGTTATAATTATATATATCTAATGTATTGTTTAATTTTTTAATGAAATTAATATTTAATATATATTCAATCAACTGGATCTTGGTACAAAAGCTATATAATTAATAAACATGGACACAGATATAGACATTGGAACGTTAAGAAACACAAGGTAACATATAATATATACCATTAGATTTGGGGAAAGGCTGCTATAATTAATTCACTATTTATTTAATTCCCTTTTCAGTTCTAAGCTACATGAAATCTATGTGCTGACTTATTTCATTTTTGAGAAATGAGAAGGTGTTGTAGTTTCAGTAACTCTAAACAACAATAACTGTTGGATGAATTTTTTTATATATATCACAGCCTTTGATATTTATTAAATAATCATTTTAAAAATAATATATAGTAAATAGTTAAAATACTGAAATAACCGGTTAATAGAAAACTAGTCTTTCTCTTTCACTTCTTCTCTTTTTCTTCTAAAATTCTTTCTCCTTCAGATCTTCTCTTTTTTCTCTACAACTTTTCCACTGTTTCTTAATGGGCAATGTTTATGGACTATAAACACATTTTATGGATCAATTAGGTTGTTGAGTCATTTTTTGATTTTATTTTCCACTATAAACACCACTTTTGTCTTTAAGAGTACTAACTATAGGAAAAAAAATTCTATAATATAGAGACCAAAAAAAACAGAAAAAAGAAATGCTATCAATTGTCAGTTTCTGCTTCTAGTTTATTTGCAATTGTTTGTACTAAATTTGGGATATTGTGATGAATTGATCATTTGCTTCGGCTGTGCAAATGTATCTTGGTTTTGTATAATTCCAAATGTATCTTCGGTGGATTTTTTATATTGCTATAGTAAAATTTTGATTTTTTTTATAAGTGATTTTAGTATTTTTAGAATTAAATGACATTAACTAATCAGACTGGAAAAATTAAAAATGAGTTAGTGATCCAATTTAATTATAAATTATAGAATGATTAATTAAACAATTTAAAAATGAAAAATTAAATTAGTTCAATTTAAAATAACATTGTTTTATGAAAAAATATTTTTAAAAAAATTACACTTTTTTACTCGAATTGTGAATATTAAAATATTTATTCTTATTTTATTAAATTATATTTTTTATGTTAAAATATTTTAGAGTACTTATATATATATATTTAATTTTTTAAATATAATATTTATTAAAATTAGATCGATTAAATTGATCAAATAAAAAATAGTCAATAAATTAGTTTAATAATTGCTCAATTTTAATAATATTAATCTTATGAATACAAAAGTTATATTAACAAAGTTTTTAAGTATTAAACTTTTTGAAATTTATTTTTTATTAAACATTTCTAATTATTTATAATTTATTTCAAGATTTTTACAAAATAAATACTAAATATAATCTTTTAAAAATACTAGTTTCTACTCCTCATGTATTGCATATTATTAAAATATTTATTAGTCATGTGAATAAGTTATTTTTTAAAATTTTATACTCATATAAATAAAATAAATAAATTATATAAAGTATAAATAATAAAAGAAATTTAGAATACACATAAAATAATTTTTTTAAGAGATATGATTTTTTATTAATAAATGAATGTTTAAGACAAAATGACAAGAAAAATAAAATTTTAAAATTAAATAAGAATTATACAAGATTAACAAAAAAATAAAAAATGTTACTTTTATGAGAGAAGTATTTTTTTATAAACAATATTTTTAATATAAATTTCTTATATTTTCATTTTTTTCTAAACAAATATATTATTAAAGTTTAGACTAACAATTATACAACATTTAATCTAACTAAAAATATATATAAAAAAAATTAACATAATGGATTATAAATTAAAATTGTCTATAATAAAAATAGATTACAAATATAAAATAATAATTTGACAAAACCATAATTGGATGATTTTCAATCGCTTCTTCAATTAGTATTCATTCATTTTCTGCTAAATCTCCCTATAAAATTACTAGTATTCTTTTCAAATATATATTTGTAATATATATATATATATGTGTGCGCGCATGTGTTATTAACTAAAAAATTCAAGTAAAAATACTATTTAGACTTGAAATTAACTATTATAATTTCTATTTTCTTCAGTACTCTATTTTCTCTTAAAATATTAATAATCTATAACTATACCAAAAACATCTAAAAAATATATAAAATATAATAATTCATTTTATATAAGATACAAGATAAAAAAAAAAGTATAAAATTTAATTCCAAAAAATTGTGAACCTTCTACACCATGCTTAGCTTCATTAAAGAGAAAGAAATTATAAGATAAAACTCTTATAAAGTATCACTCTAACAATTGTAAAATGAGTCAAAGATAACTTTTTTTTATTCACATTAATAACTACCATATTATTTTTTTACCACAATATTAGAAATGGTGTAATATTTTTTCATCTCAAAAGAATTCTTGAATTATTCAATTGTATAATTGAAAATTCCTGACTTTATTTTTACTCCCCAAAAAAATTAAATATTTTAATATAAAAATAAATGAAGAAAATCTAAAAAAGAAATTATAATATTAAAAAAAATCAAAATCTCACTATCCATCAATATAATATTTCACAATTATTCATTTTCTATACTACCATAATAACTTTCTATTAATTATTTTTAAAGCAACCAAAATTTTGATATTTCATTATTTTTATACAAGTATTAGTTTGTTGATCTCAATAAATTGAGGCAATTTTTTTTAGTAGACATGATATCAATGTTCTTTTTCTAAAAGAAATACTAAAAAATAGGAGATAAAATTTTATTTAATAAATAGAAATTTTATATTTGTACATTATCTATATGTAGATATGAATACTATGTATGAAAATAGGAAAAAAGAAAAAATATTTATAAATAAATATAATTAATTTTTAAATTATATTGATAAAAGGATTATAGTAATCAATTAACTTTGTATTTAATTTTTAATATTTTAAATTTAAATTATATGTATCTTAATTTTAAATATTTTAAAAAAAATAAAATAACACTAATCTAAAAATATAAACATTTTTACCTATAAAAAGAGTTACATATATTTTGATAACCTTTTGCATGTTTTATTGATAAACTTACATATTAACATAACAATAATTTAAAGTTATCTATTGCAATTAACAATATGTAAAATTTTTCAATTCAAAATGTAACTAAATAATCTATAAAATTAACTAGAAAGCGTATAACAAATTACATATTGCTATGAATTTTATGTAATATTATTAAATTTTATATGTAATTTGTACATATTTTCATGTAATATAGAAAAAGTTACATATATTTCACAATTTTTTACATATTTTACTAATAAAATTACGTACTGACATCAAAGTAATTTAAAGTTACATATTATAATCAATAATATGTAATTTTTTCAATTCAAAATATAACTAAATAATCTATATATGTAACTAGTATATATATATATATATATATATATATAATTTTATCAATATAATAGGTAAAAGTTATCAAAATATATGTAACTCTTTTTATATCACATAGAGAGATGAAAAATTTACATATAAAATTTTATAATATTACATAAAATTCATCATAGTAAGTAATTTTTTTTTATGTTTACTAGTTATGTCTATAGATTATTTAGTTATATTTTGAATTAAAAAAATTATATATTATTAATTACAGTATGTAACTTTAAATTATTTTCATCTTAATATGTAATTTTATCAACAAAATATGTCAAATGTTATAAAGTATATATAACTTTTTTCTATTACATAAAAAGATATATAAGTCACATATAAAATTTGATAATGTTTCATAAAATTTGTAACAATATACAATTTGTTATATATTTGCTAGTTACATTTAGAGATTATTTAGTTACATTTTAAATTGAAAATTTTACATATTATTATTTGCAATATGTTACTTTAAACTATTTTTTATGAGTGTATAATTTTATCAATTTAACATGTAAAAGGTTATCAAAATATATGTAACTCTTTTTTTGGTTACATAAAGGGATATAATTTACATATAAAAATTGGTAATATTACATAAAATTCATAATACTATTGAATTTTTTTTATATGTTTACTCGTCACGTTTATAGATTATTTAGTAACATTTTAAATTAAAAAAAAAATTATATATTATTGATTGCAAAATATAACTTTCAATTATTTTTATATCAATATGTAATTTTATAAATTTGATAAGTAAAAAGTTATCAAATATATGTAACTTTTTTTTATTATGTAAATTATATATAAAATTTGATAATATTACATAAAATTCATAATTATATATAATTTTTTACTTGTTTGATAATTATGTTTACAAATTATTTAGTTATATTTTGGATTGAAAAAATTTATCTATTGTCAATTGCATATGTAACTTTAAATTATTCTTATATCAATATATAATTTTATTAATATAATATGTAAAAATTATCAAAATATATAAAACTCTTTTTATATTACTTAAAAAATTACATAATTTATATATAAAATTTAATAATATTACATAAAATTCATTATAATATGTAACTGAGTTACTGAAGTTACAGTAATTGAGTGGAGTCACGTTACCACACTTTAAAATTTAAATTACTTTGTAATTTATAAATATTTTTATTAGGTGACCATTGACAATGACTCAAGTTAACCCCTCTTATAATTTAAGACTCGACTCTTTTCTTCCTTCTCTGTGTTCTCTCGCCATTTTTTTTTAAGTAAAGTTTTAATTATATATATATATATATATATGATCCCACCGGATATATTTTCTGACATCGCTACTGACAGTGGCCCAGAGGCACTGTAGAAGGCACCCTGCTTCACTTATTAAACATGTTTGAAATATTCCACATCCGACTCGTTTTTTTTTTTTTTTTTTAACACTAATCTAATCTTCTTTTAGTATAAAAAATATATACATTAATAAGATTTGAAAATTTACTATCACTTTAAATAATTGCTAGATTACGACACCTACCTAATCATGTTTTTGTTGTCGTAGAAATGATATTTTGTAAACATGTTATGTTGTGCTATCTTGATGATCTTCTGATTTATTAAGATCAATTAGATGTTGCTCGGCTGTTTTGTGTGGTTTCCTCTTGGCTGCATTGGGCTTGCCTTTTTTAAGATATTCCCACAACTAAAGGTCCCGTCGTTCAACGACGGCGTCGTTTTTAACGATTGGACCCACAGACTCCATGTCGTTCTTGGTCAATACTCGCCATTGTCTGATTTCTGATCCTTAAACCTCTGTGTTATGCAACTGTTATTATCCACTTCAAAGATTGAAGAAGAAAAATTTCCAAATTACAAAGATCGAGTTGATTAACTAATGCTGCTGTGTGTGAATTCAAACCAACAGGCATGGAATACACCCCTCTCAACTCTAATTCTCTTCCAAAAAAGCAAGACTCTGAACGACATAAATCAAATCCATGGAAGGCTAATAACAACTGGTTTTATCAAAAACACTTATTTAACCCCCAAAATCATACTCTCCCTCTCTTCTTCACTACATACTCCCCTACTGGAATTCGCTCGCTTAATCTTCTTCAAACATCATATTTCTCAGTCTCATACTAAAGAAGAAGACCCTTTTCTCTGGAACTCTGTAATGAAAACGTATTCTCATGGAGATGACCCAATGCAAGCGTTGTTGGTTTTCTCTTTGATGCTTGAGAATGGGGTTTCTGTCGATAAGTTCTCGTGTTCTTTGGTTTTGAAAGCATGTGCTCGAGTGGGTTTTGTTAAGGAAGGAATGCAGATTCATGGGTTATTGAGGAAAATGGGATTTGGGTCGGATGTGTTTTTGCAGAATTGTTTGATTGCATTGTACTTGCGGTGCTGGTCGTTCGAATATGCGCGCCAAATATTTGATAAAATGGAAAAAAGGGATTCTGTTTCGTATAATTCGATGATTGATGGCTGTGTCAAACGTAGTAAAATTGACATGGCACGTGAATTGTTTGATCTTATGCCGATTGAGGAGAGGAATTTAATATCTTGGAATTCTTTGATACGCGGCTATATGCAGTCCGAAAATGGGTACAATCTTGCTTGGGAGTTGTTTGAGAAAATGCCTGAGAGAGACCTGATTTCGTGGAATTCTATGATTGATGGGTGTGCTAAATGTGGGAGGATGGAAGATGCTCGGGTTTTGTTTGATAGGATGCCAGCAAGGGATATGGTGAGCTGGTCTAATATGATTGATGGATATGCAAAATTAGGTTGTGTTAATATTGCTAGGAATTTTTTTGATGACATGCCTGAAAGGGATGTTGTTGTATGCAATGTCATGATGAGTGGTTATGTAAAAAATGGTTATTGCATGGAAGCTTTAGATATCTTCTATGGTATGCAAACAGAGAGTAATTTATGTCCTGATAATGCCACATTGTTGATCGCTCTGTCTGCAGTTGCCCAATTAGGGCATATTGAAAAAGGGGTAGCAATACATTCCTATCTAATGGAAAATGGTTTTTCCCTTGGGGAGAAACTTGGTGTTGCCCTGATTGACATGTATTCTAAATGTGGCAGCATAGAGAATGCCATGATGGTATTTGAGGACATGAAAGAAAAAACTGTAGATCATTGGAATGCTATGATTAATGGTTTCGCCATTCACGGCTTAGGGGAACTAGCTTTTGATTTGTTGATGGAGATGGAGAGGATCCGGATCAAACCGGATGATATAACA
Organism: Omphalea diandra; assembly: GCA_949677035.1. Taxonomy (NCBI): domain Eukaryota; kingdom Viridiplantae; phylum Streptophyta; class Magnoliopsida; order Malpighiales; family Euphorbiaceae; genus Omphalea; species Omphalea diandra. Next base: position 32,227 of record CATIWR010025723.1, read on the forward strand.
TTCATTGGATTGTTAAATGCTTGTGGGCATGCTGGCTTAATGAAGGAAGGTATGGTGACTTTTGAGCTTATGAGAAGATTTTACAAGGTGGAGCCAAAACTGCAACACTATGGATGCATGGTTGACATCCTCAGCCGGGCAGGGCGCATAGAAGAAGCTAGAAATTTTGTAGAGGAAATGCCAATTGAACCAAACGATGTGATTTGGAGGACTTTGGCCAGTGCTTGCAAAACTCGTGAAAGCTTTAGCATTGGAGAACCTGTAGCTGAGCACCTGATAAGGCTAGATGCTTCTAATTCGAGTTCATATGTGCTTCTGTCTAATATGTATGCTGGTCTTCATATGTGGAATAACGTTAGTAGGGTCAGGACAATGATGAAAGAAAGAAACTTAAGGAAAATTCCTGGTTGTAGTTGGATTGAACTAGAGGGCATCGTACGTGAATTCTCTGTGCAAGATAAGTGCCATCCTGAAGTGACAGAGATCTATTTTTTGCTGAATAATGCGTCCATGCCTGATTCATAGGTCAGAGATCACAATAATTATGTTCAACTTGGAAAGATTATGGATGATTGTGGATAAGTAGTGAATTTGTTAAGCAACCTGTGTGGAAAACCACCCTTCTTTACCGTTTCAAAAATGTGTTTCTAAGACTGGATTAAATTGAGATACGACTCTGTCACCTTGTACAGTCAGAAATTAAGTATCTATCTTTCAGATTTTGGATATTTATATATCATTGACATTGAAGTTATCTTCTGTCTCTCTACTCTAGTTTTATTACCTTGCAAGAATCATAAAATTCCTGGCTTACCTCCTTGCTTTCATGGCATTTTACTTGAAAAATCTGCGTGCAAGAATTTCCATAATGCATGCAGTTGCAGCTAACAAGGGATTTCCAGCAAGCTTCCTGATCAAGGGACAGCAAATGCTCTTTATGCCAACCAGAAAATAACGTGCATTACCGAGTCCTCTAGAGCATTGGATGGAGCTCTACTTTCTCATGTGCGTATGACATACAAGATGTTCCTTTAAATTTTTCGTGAACATCTGACGTCTAAGTGAGTATACGGAAACTACTAAGATGATTGTGTTGCTCAAATAAGTCAGATCAATGAGGAGAAAATTTCTGCACAAGCCAAGTCAAATGATTTGTTTACTATTGGGCGCAGCTCTCCTCCGGTTTTACCTTCCACCTGTTTTCTCAAGTCCTTAATTAGATGAGTGACACCTAAAAACATAAAGTCAATGGTATGATTTCAGCCACGTAGGCTTCCTCCTCACACATCTCTCTTCTTATCTTTTACCTGTCTTTCCTTCACTTTAATCACGAGTAAAAGTCGCATTAAATGAAGATTATGAAAGATCTGCAACAAACTTAAATATGAAATCTTTTACGAGAAATCAAACCCGAATAATGTCAAACAATCCAAAGAATGGCCAATTTGCCTTTTGCATTTTTTATGGACTTGTGAGCGCTGTGAATCTATAACCTCAGAATAATGAAAATCAAGCAACTGATTATTGATAGCATTTTCTGCAACTTAATGGAATTGACAGTTAAAAAAAAACCATTACTAAGACCCAATGAAAGATAGAAATTCTTGAGAATGATGTCTTAGTTATTTTAAAAAAAGATAAGAAAAGAGGAGATGTGTAAGGAGGAAGCCTGCGTGGCTGACATCATACCACTGATTTTATCTTTTTTTTTTAGTGTGACTCATCTAGTGGAGGACTTGAGGAATAGGAAGAAGCCAAACTGAAGGAGAGCCGCGCCATCTACTATTATTATCTACTCTTCATGCTTGGTGTAATTAAGGAGGATGGTAATCACAAGAAACAAGCCAATATGACGTTAATATTATTTTTTTAAAAAAATTTAAATTGGACTTTAATCTAGGGAAGAAAGGACGACGAAGAGGACAAAAAAATATTCACAGGCAATAGCAAAAACAATAAAGCCAAACACTGTGTTTTCGGGTTTTTTCTTTTTCTTTTGGTTGTTTAGATAGATGCATCATATGCCTATGCTAAAATAGTCTGTGCAGTCTAAATTCCATAGGACAGATGCAGGAATGCAAATGGGCCACCCCACTTCGGTTAAAGTTGAGGTTCACTTTGTTTGGCACTTTACAGGCGGCATTTAGTCCATTTATTGGTTGGCCATTACTGGCTCTACAACAATTTTCAGAGAATCACATGTTGGGTTCTGTCAGACCTACAATAAGATCATCCTTCTAACTAAATTCAGTTCATTACTTCAAATTACAAGAAAATGGTACAGACCCTACGTCTACAAGTTCAGTCCTCAAGAAAGGACAATGTAGTTAGATAAATATTAGTAACCGAGCTTCAATATCAGCGACTAGTCAGTGATCAGAGTCTTGCCTCTTGTCATTTGAAAAATGAGGAGAAATATCCGTAATGGGGAACACGAGTTAAGGAGCGAGAATAACTCCACTTAGTTCTTGCAACACAGTTTCCATGGTTGGTCTGTGATTAGAAGATTCGTGGGTGCACAAAAGAGCTAATCTTCCAAGTTTGGCTGCCTCTGATTCTGAGAATTTTCTCTCAAGGTTGGCATCAAGAAAGTCCTCAACCTTGCATGATTCCACTGCATGGCGAGTTGATGGTGTAACAATACGTTTTCCACTGAGGATTTGCAGTACTATCATACCAAAGGCATAAACATCACTCTTTTCAGTGAAACGGCCAGTAGTCGTGTATTCTGGAGCCAGGTATCCATTGGCAGCACTAGCTTTGAGTATGGAGAAGACAATGTCATCTGCAAGAATTTTGTGCAGGCCTGAGTCTGAGAGCAATGGATTATCCCAAACATCAATGAGTATGTTCTCTGCTGATATATTCTGGTGAAACAGAACTGGTTTATTTCCTTTATTCCCATGTAAATACCCAATACCTGTTTAGGAAGAAAAACAACTTCAGTTGCCACAAAAACAAGATGATTATGTACTTCTAAGTACCGGATACTGCATACAGTATTGCCTTTGATCTTATTGAGGCGGTGCATTCTTCAGAAATATATTATGGCCATTATAACTACGACTCTATCCTGTATCTTTTGTTGTTTTCAAATATACCTAAGATCTTCACAAGCAAATGAAATCCATGAGAAAACAATTCTGAAATTCTAGCATGAAAACATAAAAGCTCAAGAAACATCCTCAAGAAAAATGATGGCATAAAGATGGTGACAATTATAATAAATTCAATGGGTAAGCAGATGTACTGACCTTTGGCAATGCCGTTTATGATAGATATTCTGGTAGACCATTCAAGAACCCTCCCGCTGCCCTCTTTTATATCAAGATACAGCAATAGGTTTCCATTTGGAACAGAATCATAAATGAGAAAACACTCCCCCCTTCCTTTTGAGAAGCAAAAGCCTCTCAATCTCACCAGATTTTCATGTTTCAGTGAGATCAGAATCTTCAACCCATTCAAAAAATCAGCCTCATCAGATTTGCAACTTGTTTTGCTGATGCATTTTACAATGACAACCGACCCATCTCTTAGGATTCCCTTGTAGGTGGCTGAGAAATTACTCTTTGCCAACAAATTCATCTCAGAGAAGCACTGAGTTGCCCGTTCCACCTCTTCTAAATTGAACATGAAGCTCTCAAGAAATTCCTGAGAAGGCCCATTTTTGTTCTGGCCTATGGCCAAAGGATCCCATCCACTGGAGTACTCTAGGCTGATGAGTGGAGAGTTAGTCTTCCTATAAACGTCCTTGACCTGGTCAGTACTAAGCCGGCCATCTGTAGCGTCTAAGGCACTTCCAATCTTCTGTTTTTGTCGACGGTACCATGTGAATGTGAAAAGACCAGTGATGGCTAATACAATAAAAACTCCAGTTACACCAAATATGACACCATATTGTGGGTTTTTGGATGAATCTGAACAGTAAGTTTGGCTGCAATTAGAAGGCAAGTAAGCAGATTCTGGGATAGCCTTTTGGAAAGCACCATTAGGTTTGAAAGGTTCAGGTCTATTTGGGTTTGTATGACTAGAAGCTGAACATGTTTCCAAATTAGGAAACCCGACTCCGCATAAGTCAGGATTGCTGTCATAATTAAACCCACTATCAAGCCTCTTGAGAGCTTCATGTTCATCAACAAAGGAACAAAAGTAGTAATGTCAAATATCAATTCCAACTCAATTTTATTCAACATAGACAAAAAAACAGATGCAAGGCTAGTGTTATACTTTGAGAAAGCATATTACCTGGAGGTACATTGCCTGAAAGACTGTTGTTACGGATGTCTAGAACTTGTAGCATAGGAGCGTCAGCTAATTTCACTGGAATTGAACCAAAAAGACCATTAAAGCTCAAATCCAGCCTTGTTAACAGCTTCAAATCTCCTAAACTTGCAGGTATTGCACTAGTTAGCTGATTATATTGCAACGCAAGGACACTAAGCTTTTTCAGTGATCCCAATTGCGTTGGTATAGTCCCACTCAACTTATTGTAACACAGCTGCAAAACTGCGAAGTGATTCATAGTTAGGCTAAGCTGGTAAAAATTCCCCCCTTTTGCTGCAGTCATATAGCCTTAAACATGACAAGATTGGTCAGTGATATAGGAAAGAACCAATGTGGACACAAAGATTGCCAGCATGCTTAGGTCAAAAGATTAAGCCAACATTAATTTTAAAAAAAAAAGAGTTTTTTTGAACATAAATGGTAATTAATTACCTAGAATCTGCAATAAATGCGAAGGCTTTATTCCATTATGAGGGTTCCTACCAGTTAATTAATTAACAGACGGACAAAAAAAAAAGTCAAGAGTTTGGCTTTCCAGGACAAACAGTTCAAAATTTGGAAATACCAAGTTCAAGAATAGATAAATTAGAAAACTCAAACTTCAAATGTTGCAGTAAAAGATCAATATTATTGAACCCAAGTTACAGAAGAAAACCCAGATAGAAATAAATAAGGAAACAACCTGTTGTATACAAGATTGAAGCTTTTCAATGAAAAAGTTTCCACCTTTTTCAACAATGTAAACAACCCAATAACACACATTGCGATATTAATAGGTACCAAAAATTTAAAAACTGACCTTGAAGACTAGACATATTGCCAATCTGAGGAGGAATCTCCCCAGACAGATTATTGACATTGAGATACAAATCACTCAGTTGACTCAGCTCAGCAATTTCTTTAGGTATCTTTCCGCTCAATGCATTAAAATGCAGGTACAACGCAGTCAAGCTCTTGAGTCCACCAACAGCCGGAGGTATCCAGCCGGAAAGACCCTTCCCCTGAAGCGAAATATTCGTGACATGGCCTTGCTCATTACAAGCCACGCCCTCAAAAGACCCGCCACAGGGGTCAGTGTTGGGTTGCCATGAGGTCAACAACCGATTATGTGGGTCCAGAGATGCCTTGATTTGCAAAAGAAGTTCGAGTTCTGCTGTGGAAGAGAAAGCTGGGGTGTCTGCTGTGGAAGAGAAAGCTGGGGTGAGTAAGAGGAAGAGAACGAGGAGGTAGGAGATGAGATCATACATGTTTGGACAGAAGGAAAGTGTAAGAAAGTGATGAAAAATGCTCTGGTTGTTTGAAGTTGAGTAGCAACTGGTCACACGGACTCGAAAATCAGAGAAACTTTTTTCCTTTCTGGTTTGGTTTCTGCAAAACTCTTGTTTATTAAGAAAAATTCAAACGATGGGCCCCATGAACTCTTATCTTGATTCTTTGAAGTGGATGGGTGGCATGGAACGGGAATGGAACCAAAAACTAATGGAAGAATAATAGTCCCACCCTCTGATGCATGCCAACCGTCAGATGCATCTTGCGTAAGGCATAGCTCCAGTACAATGAGCTTTACAGTAGATATGAAATCGTCAATCGTCATGCGTTGTTCATGCGACGTAGTCATGATGTGGGGTCCTGTTTTTTTTTTATAAGTCATCGTCAGTTCCACGATACATAATGAAATTACTTTCATTACAATTAAAAAAAAATTATTGAGTCATATTGATTGGAATTGAAGCATTTATGTGTAAAATCTAATCAGTTTTTGAATTAATTTGTCATGTGCACTGTGAAACACTTAGTAGTACAATAATTGAAATCTGAATGCAAAATGCTAATGAGGTCAAAACTGGCAGCTTAAATCACAAATAAAAATGATAATATTATGCACAGTTTGGGACAAGAAAATGATGGTCCAAATGTGGTTAGGAGATAGTCATTTTCATGCCAACTTTGAAAATTAGAAACAAAAACAATTTAAATGAATAAAAGAAGATAGGAACTATTTATGGTACTTTTTTTCTCCAATAAAAATGGAAAGGGATAGCAGAAGTGATTCACTGTACTGCCGACTATACTATCTAGTTCTACAGTGAGAGGAATAAAGTTAGGAGTGGGTGGCACACAATTCACATGCTGCTGCTTTACAAATTTCCAATTTTGTGGTATGCCCATCTAACATATATAGCCATATGTGCAGTTGGCTATTTAACTACTAAATGCCAAGTATATTGCTCAATTCATGCGAATGTTGAGATTTAATTTCATGTATTATATTTAGAGTTATTTAATAAAGTTGATAAAATTAAAATTTATACTAATTTGTACTACACAAAGTAAATAAGACATTTAATGATTAATATTCAAGTAACTTATTATAACATTTGGTTCAACATATATGGGCTATGACTATGCGAAAATTCAAACATATAAATTTTTTATGTCCGATAATTGGGGATGAGACATAATTACTGTAAGCCGATTAAGAAGATGCTTGATCTGGCCCCATGTTTCACGACTGGTTGAACACACTTGATTATGTAACCATTTGTTGAGGCTCCATGTGAAGTTGGAATTCATATTTCTGTCCCCAATTTTCAAGTAGGAAGGCCCATTAATAAAAAAGGACGGATTTTGTAGTTTCCACCAGCTGTGCAATGTGATTATAAAGGAAAGATATTGCATATAATTTGCACAAAAATTCAAATATTTTTGTTTATTATCACTGTTCTATTGCCTCTTACGACTATTATAGACTAGACATAACTGATAATGACAAGATAACAAATTCCATAAATTTTCTCACTTTCCATATAAAACAACTTGAGATTGACTGGCCATCATTGGGTTTGTGACTCTAATGGGGAAAATCATATCCCTCTTGCTATGATTCAAAATCCAAATTCAGGCACAAAAATAATTTTGACATTGTCTGTCTGCTTTTAGCTTTTGTCTGAAGAAACTAAACTACAGTACCTCACATTACAATCCTTGGTGGATTTGCTCTTCTTGGAAAGGATTCTCCCTCATTACCATCTTTTCAGCTTTTAGAGCTAACCCTTTATTCATTGCCTTTCCGACTGTGTATCACTGTGTATACACATTACCCAGAAGGAAGAAAGAAAACAGAAAAACTTGAGTTTAGTGGGGTTTGATACTGGGATTCTTTGTTAGACAGAGGGAGAAAGACAGGGCGCTTTTGAATTATGTAATGTTTATATACTGGAATAATACATCCAACTATAATTAGGTACTATTGGACCGAAGATGAGATTATTCTTTTCATAGTTTTCACCCTCCTTTTAATAAATGAGTGTTCCAGAAAGGCCAAAAACCTTGCTGTCCAGGCATAATCACTCAAGAAATAATTCGTGAACATTAAGAAAAAAGAAACATAAAATTTGATTTTAAAATTTAGATGCTTCCTGGTGATTGAAATATGCTAGATTTCCCCCTCATCTTTGATTTTGATTTTGTTTCTTTTGGTGAATCAGCTGAAAAAGGTTGCACTATAAAGCAATTACGAAGCGAAAGGCAAACAGTCGTGGGTGATGAAAGGCTGCATGCTTTATTCAACTGTTATTACACTTTTCCAAGCTATTTTCAAGTTTGAAAGGAGTTCAAATATCTTCATATTTCACATGCCTTGGGCCACAAAGGACTTCTAATATATCATAAATTGGAGAGGACCACATACCTAAAAAGAAAGGAGATTTTATTGATTCTTTACTAATAGTTTAGACAAATAATAATAAATGTTTTTAATTTGGAAACTTTTGTGAGAACATGAAATTTCTAAGAAAATCAAAAGGTATCATGGATGTTTTTCTTCATCATTGAGAGATGGTGGTGGGTTTGTTTTATAACAAAATTGATAAGATCTAAAAAAGTTAAAATAAGATCAAAGATTTATTATGAATATTTTAAAAATTTTGAACAGTAAAATTAATGAAATAATAACTTGATTATGTAATGGAGCAAAATCTAAGGATGTTATATAATTGTAGAAAATGAGAGATGGGGCTCATAATATTTAAAATGGAGAGCTACTTGTTGGAATTGGTTGACCAGTAATTTGATAGTTCGGTCTTTCAATTAATATTAGCTGCGTCGGACGATGGCTGCTCAATCCAATGTCACTGCACACCTCAAGTGCTTCGTTTTGATGGTTGTCTCAACGCCATGTAGCTAAATAAATAAATAAATAAACACAAAAAAGAAAAAACATATCATTGCTCATGCAATTAAACAAAGGGCAAACTGCTAATTCCTCGTATTTGATATAATTAATTTGTTGATCCCTTTATTTCTAAGTTAATTAAAATATTTTTAGTATTCCACTCAGTTAAGTAGAACAATCCTTCCACTACATTCTGCATCAAATGATAATAAAATGATACTTTCACTCTTATTTTAAAGTTAAAATTTTCTGTCACCACTCATCATGAATCATATTCAATAACCTAGAATATTAACATATAGCATGCTTTTGTTGTACCCATTATAAAAATTTTGGAGAAAATATCAGAACTTAATCACAACAAACTATAGGTTCAATCCACATTAAATAATATATAAAATTAAAGAACATCAAGAAATATATATAGGCATATATAATCCAATAGAAACTTAAACAATGTTTATCCCGGTCCATACTCAATGAGGAAATAGCAAGTGCACAATTATATGACTTGTTATCCCCAATTTGAAAATAAAATGAGAAAAACCCACATATCCAATCCAAAAATTTGATCATCTCCTCATTCCCTTTTTTGCTTCCATACTCAATCTTTTCCTCAAAACAAGGTTACCAATCAACCGTTACTTATTATTCATTAAAGTCCTTAATATGATTTAAAAAAATTTCAAAAACTCAGTATTTATGAATTAAAATTCAAGTGCCAAACAACGTAATCACTTCAAATTTAGGGCCTTGCCTTGGACTAAATTTTGTTTGTTTTTAGATTAAAATACTGTTTTTAAAAAAATTTACACGGTTCTCACGCGTGTAATACACGTTAAAAGAATTTATTCAAAGGAAAAATAATAATAATAGTAAACACAAAATTCAAAAACTTGAGGATGGTTTATCGCCAAAACTGAACTTAAAAGCGCAGACAGGTTGCTCATGAGTGAAATTAAGGTTCTTTTATGTAGATGAAGAAACACACCTCATATCATCCATAACTCAATAAACAAAATTGTATGATTTGTCACCTTCACAACTCAAATTAAATAAGCCCCATCCAACCAAAACATAAAAATTAAAAGAACAAAAAAGGACGAGTGTCTATGGAAAATGAAAAGTAAAAAATGCAGAGGGCATCAGAATGCATGGTTGTGAAAAATATTGTTCCCCTGCAACTAACATATGTTTAAGAGAGGCTAAACCAGTATTATAACTCAAAAGTCATACTTAGTTCTCCCGCTCATTAAAATGAGGTACAACATACTAGAAATGTCTGAAACAGAACTAAAGAAGTTCCAAGGCTCAAGCATTAAACGTTTCCTTGATCCTTTAAAACGCACCACCTGCACAAAGGAAATATATTAACTTGCAATTGAAAATTCATGCTTGGCAAATCAAAGGAATTTTGAGTTTCAGTAACTTATCAAGAACACCCTGAAAGTTTTTAACTATTATTAGAATACCTTGATATCCAAAGGTATTACTTGAAATTGGCTGGCCCCCTCCAGTGGTGTCCAATTATATGTAGCACATGGTAGAAATAGCACTGATGCACCACCAATTTCTTTTATAAAAGTTTGTGCTTTGCTAAATCTCCGCAAATCAAAACTAGGATGAGATTTTATTATCCAAGCCAGAGCTAACTAATCGCCAAGCATTTGAGAAGCATTCACGTACTTTGACACGTAAACTTCCAGAACTTCTTGAAGGAAAATCTTTGCCCTGTATCCAAATTATACCACAGTCAAGTTTCAAAATACATTAGCATTTAAGATCTCTGGTTGTGATGAAAGCCTGAGAAAAGGAAAGCAACAATAGGGAAATCTTTTTATCATTCAGAGTCCATTCAGTCACAAATAAAAAGTGCATATTAGCAAATGCAAAGTGTTCAAATTATGTACCTTAAAATCGACTCAGGGTTCCCTCCTATTGCTATAAATCCAGAATTTAAAGGTTGCTCATAGTTGTTACCGAATGTGAGGGCCAGGTGGAAGTTTGGGAATTTGTGAAAAATGTGTTCTAAGTCATCAACCACAGCTATATCAGAGTTAGTGAAGATGTAATGACTTCTATGTCCTGAATTCTGAGCGAGTTTCTTAAGCCTTGTGTTTAGAAAAGTCTACATAGAAATTGAGCAACAGAAATTAATGGCAGAAAGATATGCAGTTCTTAATGATCAAATCAAAATTCAGCATAGGGGTTTGACAATACAAATAAGAATTGCAGTGAAAGACTGTTTTAAATAGAAAAATAAAACAAAACACTGCAGTAAATCTCATTTCAGTTTTGTTGGTTTGGTGAGAATCCAAGCTACATAAATTTGGGGGCATGATGAAAACAACCGGACAAAAAATGGTTCATGAAATATGCCTTTAGAAACAGAGCAATTAATCAAAGACAAAAATGTTCTACCTATTTATCAATGCGTGTCTTACAGTGTAAGATCTGATTCTCTGAGGCATCAACTTGTCTCGGGGGTATTCACTCTGAATTAGATATAGAGTGACTTTATTTCTTTGCAAGAAGAAATCTGAGGCTGGATCAGTCAAAATGATAACACTGCGCTTAGGCATTATGACCTAAAATGATATAATTGGAACAAGGAAATGGTTAAAGCTGTAATGGCCTACTAGACACATGTTGATCAAATAGATATTAGAGAAGTATAACCTAGAAAATATAGCGAGCGAATTACCTGTGTAAAATTAATGAAGACATTCAAAATCGCAATGGATCTCTCTATCCTACTATATGAAACATTACCAACAGTAACCAAATTAGATAGTGCATTGTTGAGAGCTTTGGAACCTGAGCAAAAAACATACTAGAAATTCAAAAGCAAGGTAGTGTTTCATAGAAAGGAAAAAAGTAACACAACAAATATATTACGTGACAAAATTGGCAATATCAAATAAAACTAACCTTGACATTGCAATCGATTCAGAAAGGCCTTGGCCAGTACCAGGACCAAGAACCAGATGATCGGACTTTTTATTTCTTTTGTGAACCTTCTATAACTGAGCTTGGATGAAATTCAATCCCAAAAAAAATTAAGAGCACAACAACAAATAAACCTGTAAGTAATAAAACACTATTATGATGAAAAGTAGAGGAGAGAGGAGACAAATCACCAGAGAATATATGAAAAACAATGAGAAGAGAGAAACAAAGGAGGAAACGACGCCATCCACTGCATGATCTCATCTCATATTTTTTCTCCAGATTTATCCCATTAGAAAGCCAACAATTTATCCTATTAGAAAGCCAACAAGAATTGAAATGGTATGACTTTCTATTAGATAGCCAAAGATTGTACTACCAACTGCAAGCATTTTGGATTTGATTCTGATTGATTTTTATGCCTCAAAAAAACATCAAATAGAATAAATATCAATCTCTCAAAATCAAAAAATTTTACTCTCTCGAATGCAGTATCGTTGATTCTTCAAATTCATTCAACAGATCCATATCCCTCGTTTCCAGATCATAATACAACCGCTAATCAAATTAATTTCAATTTTATTTGGTTCGGTTTTTGGTTTGGGCTGCTTGTTCCTGATCTCATTGTAGTTCGCATAGGATTCTGTTAAACTTTGATCCTCAGCAGTGCATTACTCAATCCTTGGTCAACTGGATTGTTAAACATGCTCGACTCTATTATGAAATAGATATAAGGTACAAGATGCATAGACTAATATATCTAATCTATATAAAATCAAGCTGTCAAGACGCGTTTTCTAAAAAAAAAAAAAAAAAAAAAAAGGTTGTGAACATGCGTTGTTATAAACTTTTCCTGTAATTTGGAACAACAGGAGAAACTTATACATGTACAAGCAATAAGCTCTGTGGATATCACTACCCAAATGTCAAACGAAAGTCGTAGTTGTTTAGCGCAGCAAAATAAAACCAGTGTATCTCGAGTATTTCAGTAACAAAAGGATGAATAAGAAAAAGAACGTAAATTTTACTAATTTCTACACAATAAGTGAAAATTTTATTTGTACAGTCCTGAAATATGAATCAGAAATAGAGAAACTCCATGTTGGTATACATAATTATCCCCAAAAGGAAAAGATGCACGTATGGAAAATTACAAAATAAGCAGAAGAATTTTTTCAAAAAGGGAAAAAAATGGCTGAATCTTACTTCATACCAAATATCTACAGAGAAACGAATTTCAGCTTTCAAAATAGTAAGCTACTGAAGATGAATGTTTTAGAGCTCATGAGGAGCACAGGCAGAGAGAGGTGCGTGCGAGGATGGAGCGATCTGCCACTGCCATAGAGAGGTGCGATGATGGGTGAAGGGAGCAGAGGAGAAGGCAGCGTGTGTCGCGGGAACAGACAGTGTGAAAGACGGCGTGAAACAGAGAGAGAGAGAAGTGAAGGTCGATGGTCGTGAAACAGAGAAAGAGAAGAATTTAGAAGAATTACGTCTGGTGGAAGTTTGGGTAGAGTGAGAGGTGAAGGTCGAGATTATAATAATAATAATAATAATCAGTTTTTTGGTAAAACTCCAGTTATGTTTCGTATCATCATTCTGTATATTTATAATATACAAGGCTTTAGTGTTTGAGATATACAAGTACTCTCTATCAAATATACAAATGCTATTTGAGATAGAACTCTCCATCAGAAGTGTTATTTGAGATAAACGTTATCCTGATCCCGCCCCCTCCAGTTGCAGGATCTCTTGCTAGAATCCGGAACTTGCTTTTTAGTTCTTCAAATCTTGATCTAGATAAAGGTTTGGTCAACGCATCAGCGATCTGATCTTTTGAGGACAAATAATTGCTTCTTTTGAACTTTATCCCCGCACGAAGTGGAAATCAATTTCAAGATGTTTTGTCCTGGAGTGATAAACCGGATTGGATCTAAGGTAGGTGGCTCCCAAGTTGTCACACAATAGTGTTGGAGATGGAACATTGATTCCAAGCTCAAATAATAAAGATTGAATCCATGTTAGTTCTGCTGTTGCAGCTACTATAGCCCGGTATTCAGCTTCGGTCGACGATTTAGACACAGTATGTTGCTTTTTCGAACTCCAAGATACAGCATTGTTGCCAAAAAAGAAAACATACCCGCTTGTTGATTGTTGATCATCAACATAGCATGCCCAGTCAACATAGCCAGTTCAGTCCATACCCGCTGAAGCATGGTTGAACTCTTGCGTTGATGAAGAGTCATTGGGTATGGACTGAACTGGTAGGGAAGAAGCAGAGGACCGAGGATTCTGATAATTTTGTGCTTCTAGCAAGGGTGTTTTGGTCGATGAAGCGGTTTGAACTGGATTGCTTGCCGGTTTTGGTGAGGTTGGGCTCGTTGTTTTGTGCTTCTAGCAAGGGTGTATTGGTCGATGAAGCGGTCTGAGCTGGCTTACTTATCGGTGTTGGTGAGGTGGCTGGTTGAATGTATAGGTGCGATCGAGGCTGAATGGGGTCGTGGTCTAAGGATACCGGGCCTGAATGTGGTAGAGGTACAGGATTGCTTGGCAGAAAGAGTTGTTAAAGAATCGAGTCACTGCTCGGGAAAATCATCTCTCCGAGCAAAAGGAAACACCAGTTCATCAAAAATGACATGACGTGAGATATATAAATTAAGGACGCCGCCATGGAAACTAGTGATTCAAGATACAGGTGCTCAAGTGATTAATGACATAGACTGTTGTATCAAATGCATAAATCCAGACAAAGGAGTGATGCAATAGGGCACGAGCAGTTTCAACATGTCTATGTCTATGTTCGGCAGACCCATTTTGTTCAGGTGTATAGGGATACAAGCTACGATGAGTAATGCCATTTTCACTTAAATAAAACGATAACGTTTGGTATTCTACACCCTAATCAGATTGAAAAGTTTTAATAGATGTTTCAAAAAATTTCTTAACTAGTGTTCGAAATTTAATGAAAACATTTAAAACTTCAGATTTAGAACGAATGAAGTAAATCCAATAGTACTTACTATAATGATAAAAAAATAGAACATAATATCGAGAACCGTCAACTGAAATTTATGGGGAAGGTCCCCAAACATCCGAATATATAAGTTCCAAAGGTCTAGAAATAGTAGAAATAGAATGAGAAAAAGGCAATTTGTGTGCCTTTGCGATACTACAAGCATGACAGAGAAAACGAATCATTAACACTAGATATATTGTTATTTGCTAGAGTAGTCTGAATAGCACGGTGATTTGCATGACCAAGGCGTGCATGCCGGATCGAGACAGACGCAAGAAAAGCAATAGCTGTCGATTTACTACTAGGAATGCGAAGAAGTATGGTGTAGAGCCCTCCTTTATTCAGGCCTTTGTAGAGCACCTACCTCATGAGGATATCCTTAGCCACAAAAAATTGAGGGAAAAATTCAAAGGATACTTTGTTAGCACGTACTTTCAGATTATAAATTTTGACAAGAATCAAGAACACAGAGAATATTATCTAGAAGAAACGATGTACTATTGGCAGAAACAATAGTTGAGCCGGTGTGAGAAATGGGAAGAGTTTTACTATTGCCAATAATTACTTCTTCAAGACCGGTGTAGTCATTGTTAAGGTTTAGATTCTCCAATTTGCTTGTGAGATGATGATTCGCACCAGAGTCAACAACCCATGGTTGTGGTGTACTGGCAAGATGAGATTGAGGTTGGTCGTACCCTTGACAATTGTAACACCGAAGATCAGAAACAGCTTCAAAAGAGAAGGAGGAGCGACCACCTCGTCCATTACCTCTCCCACGGCCACCACGATCAGAACATCCATCTCTAGTGGACTGTCGTTGATTATAATATGCAGTAGGTGGCACTGTTTCCTTCAGTTCAGCATCATTATTAGGTTGTAGTTCTTCACTAAGCAAGAGACCATGCAAGTCATTGTATGTCATTGGTTCATGTCGAGCATCCATAGCTCGAACAAAAGGTCTATATGCAGGTCATAGTCCATCCGTTATTGCACCAATTAAATCGTCATAAGAATTTGGGCTATTAAGGGCAGCCAATTGATTGGCAATATTCTTAGCTCGTTGCATATATATGGGAATACAGTCATTGCCACGATTGAGCCTATGGACTTGGCTCTTGAGTTGATGAACCTAAACTCTTGATCTAGATGAGTAATCAACCTAAACTCTTGATCTAGATGAGTAATCATATTTTGTAACTGATCCAACAATTTGAGAAAGCAAGGATTCAGAAACAGAAGAAACAAGCTAGCTGAGGACAATCTGATATTCTTGATACCAAAGACTATATGCTAGATCAAGTGGCAACATCTGCATCTGCCATAGCAGATAATTAGAAGAAGTTAATTTTATTGATATTTGATGAGCAATATTCGTATTTGGAAGAGCAGTTGAAGAGTAGAAGAAGAAGAAGACATAGTAGATTAATTGGCGAAAGAAACGAAGTAGGCAAGAAGAACGATTTCTTTGGCTGTGAAGCAATTATTCTCTGATACCATATAATAACAATCAGTTTTTTGGTAAAACTCAAGTTATGTTTCATATTATCATTCTGTAATATTTATAATGTACAAGGCTTTAGTATTTGAGATATACAAGAACTCTCCATCAGATATAAAAAATAGCACTTTTTGTCAGAAGTGCTATTTGAGAAAAACGCTCATCCTTATCAGGCACGAGGGACACAGAGAGAACAAAGGAATGACGAAGAAATTAGGTTAGTTTTGCTCATACTAAACGTGAAAAGGACTCGAAGTTTAGATAAAAATTTGATTCGATTTGATTTTTTAAAATTTTAAAAATTAAAAATTGAATTGAACCAAAACAACTAAATTTTTTAAAATACAAATCGAATGAAATTGAATTTAGAAACAAATCAAATCAAATTTTTTGAATTAGTACAGTTCAATTTGATTTTTCGGTTTGAATTGAACAATGTGCATTTTTAGTATATGGTTGTCAAATTTTTAAGGACAAGTAGTTTAGAAATATCAAATTGTGATGAAAATGCTATATTCTCGAGAAAAATAAATTTCTTAATCTATAAATCTCACGGTACATTTTCATTTACATGAGAAGTATTTGTTCATCTCAAAGGTAAAAAAATTATTTTTATAACTATTAAAAATTCTATTAATGTATATAAACAAATATACCATTAATATATATATATATATATATATATATATATAATCTCATATGTACTTTTGTTTACTGAACTAAAAATTATTTATTTATTTAAGGCATCTTTATATAATTTAGATCTTATAATTTGTATTATACAGTTTTTTTAATCATGTATCAAATAATTATTTGCTCTTATTATTTTTTAAATCATCACATTATCTTTAAAAATAAACTCAAACTAAACTAATAATTTTAATACAATATAAATTTTATATTAAAAACATTTTTTCAAATCAAAATTAAAAATAGTAAATTGCTATATAAAATTTTAATATAATTTGAATTTTATATTTAAATTATAATCAGAAAATTTTAAATCAGAACATATGTAACAATTGAATTTATGACTAGTTAATAAATAATATTAAATATGTATCCTTAATATCTTAGTTATTTATATATTTGATACAATATTGGCTCTCTCTAAATTGAAATTTATCATTCTCACCTTTCATTTTATTGACTTCAAAAAATAGATTAAAAAAAAATCAAGATTTAACACGCGGCCCCATTTGATGATTTATTTGAAGAAGAGGGTCACATATTAGAGATTGGAGTTAAATGGATCGAACTAGAGTATAATTTAATATTATATATTATATTAAAAACTCATGAATTATATAAGTATATGAATTTAGTAATAAATATGAGACATTTTGAAAATAAAAAATTTTAAATGAAAAATTTTATCAATATATAATAATTAAAAATATAAAATAAATATTATTTGATTGCATCAAAAGATTATATATTATGAAATAATTGAAATAACACCAATCGCTTCCAATTTTTTATAATAACTTATTATTTGAAAAACTTATAAATTTATATTATAATCAATTTTTTATAGTAATTTATTATTTCTAAAATTTAAAAAGTTGTATTACAAAATTATAATAAATATATTCAAAACAAAAAATTAATTATTATATTATTATTAATGATAATTTTATAAATATAATTTTTAAATTTTTAAAATCAAGTTTAAAAAAAGAAAATTTAAAGATTAACTGAGTCAACAAAATCGATTGGGTTATTTACTTAGTTTTGAAAATCAACTCGAATGGCCAAGGATTATAAAATTAGACAGAAAAAAATTTTAATTGATCAACTCAAAACTCAAAGTTAATTTAATATATATTTTTAAAATATAGAGGCAAGAAGTAGGGTATTAAGGCTCCGTTTATTATGCAAAAAATATTTGTCGTAATTTTCTCTATTTAGTACATTCAAGAAAATTAATCAATAAAAAATATTTTTCTAGTTAAAGAGAAAATTAAGTTATTTTTTAGATTTTGATAAACTCATCCAAATGAAAAAAAAATCATATAAATACATATATTTATTATTATTAGTCACAAATCATCATGGATCAGTGATAGTCATTGGCAATAGGTGAAACCAATGAAAAAAATTTATTTTTAATATATTTTTTTTATACTAAATAATAAATAGTATGAATATATAACAGAGGTGGTCTAAATTTTGTTATAATCTTATAAATTAAAAAATTAATATTTTTATAATGTATTACAAATGTTAAAAAATATATTACTCAAAAAAAAATTTTTAAATGAATTATTTTCTATAAAATAAACGAAACTATCTCAAAATCCAAGTCCAAGGTCGTAGTCATTTCCTCACCTGGATATTATATTATATTTCTAGATACCTATTGAGGTACTAAATAATTAGACTTTGGAACCGTCCCTTAAGTTTCAGTCAATGAAATTACTAATTTTTATTTTATGCAATCAAAGCCATATGTTCTCAGTTACAGATTTAGCAAATATAAAGATGGAATATGCTAAAGTAAGGTCTGATAGTTTTTACGTTTTTCACTTTCTCCAACTGCCTGTTCAAGGGATAGACGCAATCAGCAGTGCAAACAGCTCATGTAAATGAAATTTTCAATTCTATTATTTTCATTTTGCACGATACAAAATGTTTATTCGTGATAAATTACATATATGCCGAGGTTAGCCTGTTATGACACAAACAACCAGCTTATCTCATCAATCTTTAATGAACATTTCATCATTCAATAAAGAAAAAGTATCCCCTCATCGTAAATTTTCTGTTTGGAAAGGTATACACCGTCTATCCGGCCATGATTCAATCTTTTCAAAGTACTTTACGGGCACGACACCACCAAAACCTTCAGTTAAGATCACCCTGTTGTCTGACATGTAAAGCTTCATTCCCTCTGAAATCAACAGAACGAAAAAAAAAAAACAAAAAAACATTAGTCCTCATACGTAATGTAGCAAAAACAATAATAATAATAATAAATAAATGAAAGATAAGGAGTTAAGATGCTAACCTTCTAGAGCTTTTTTCACATTAAGATATATCAAAACGTTAACATCCCTCCTCATACCTGAAAGACAATAATTAAGTAAATCACCAATGCTAATTCTTATGAAGGATCTAAACAATTCATCAATTCAATAATCTAATTCCTACAACAAGCATAACGACAGTTTGGCAAATCATTTTAACATTCACAATGAATTATCAGAGAAAGTAACACATTTTTTCCAAGAATTTAAGTATCTTAGGAAAGTTTCCTCAGGAGATCCCATACCCAATTCTGTTTTTCAATATTTCCACACGGGGAATAAGTGTTATCACTAATCATGAATAGAAAAATCATACTAAATAACAAGATTGCCAAGGTATCTTACCACTAATCACTTCACCATCAGTTGGCAAGCCACATGAGAAGTGAACATGCAATCTTCGCATGCGCTTTAGGCCAGACTCTAATATGGAATCCAAATTCTTCTTATAGGTTCCATGTACACACACTACAATCACAGTAGAATAAGAACAGCTAACAAAAACAGCAACTTAATATAAGAAATAAAAGGAGGGAAAAAGCAGAAGTATTATTAGAGAAGACAAAGTTATCGTACAATATTTGTTTTTACCTGGAACTTTTTCAGCTAAAAGAATTGGTTTTAGTAAACTCTCAGATTCAACTGTCTGCAAATTCATAGAAAAAAAAAAAACTTGTTCAATCAGATGTTGGAAATAACAGCAGCCATGGCATTTTACTACTATACTCTTTCTCTCTCCTTGTAGGGTGTGGGGTTAGTAGGGGATGCAATACAGCATGCACAATTTAGGGGGTACCAAAAATTCCCCCAAAACAATCAATTAAAGTTGAATATGTAATGAAATAAAGTTAAACAGAGGCATCCTTACAAGCACAAGAAAAATAGCCTATGACTATTTTTACAAGCCAACAAGGCCTTCTATCGGAATATACAAATGAAACTTAGCATGCATACCCACATTCAAGTTAACCGAATTAGATTTGCCCCCCCACCCAATGCTCAAGCAATTAACAAAGGCATATATGTAGTATACAATTGAGTGATGAAAAGCACATTAACCAAACTTGTTATATTACTACAATAAATATATCTAAGTAGTCTGTACTTCTGCATGCCCAAGCATAAGTAATTCTCAGATAATCCTCAGGCGTTCTAGCAAATAACTTAATATATTCTCAAATTTATAAAAAAAAATTATACCACCTTTACTGTGTGGCCTTGGTTTGCACGTATCAGAAGCACCCCATTTTCCTCCAGAAGGCTGAATCGCTGCTTATTATCCTTTCTGACAGCCTGGAATTTCAAACAAACAAAAATGAAATCTTAGGGAGTCTTATGCATGACACCAACTATTTGAGATGCATTAACCTCCATCATGGTAAACTTTGAAGGGAAAAAAAAAAGGATAGTCCGATTTAATATAAAAGTTGCAGATATTAGATACATTAGCCTATATAAGCGATAGATATTAGGCAAGTTACAGAAATATAGAATAAATAAGGGAAAGTAATAAAAGTTATACGATTATGCCCTATGAAAAAAATCAAATTCTTCAAATGCAACTCATAAACATAGGATTATAGAAATTGCAAACTGAATATATCCATGACATAAGTCATAAATCTTTGTTTCTCAAAAAATACATATACAAAAGGAAGTACCATAATGAAAAACACAAGAATAAACCTTGGAAACCCAAAAACCATTTGCATTATGTAATCTCCTCACACCATATTGACTTTAAAATAAACATGGAAAAAATGAAACATAGTCAATCATTCCTACCCAGTATTCAACAAGATACCAAGCAAGGACTTCAATGATGAACTTAAGGATACAAAGATGAGTCAGGTATGGTAAGTATAAACTGAACCGACCTCCCTAATATCATCAACTGTGTGTGATTTTAATGGAACATTGGCAAATGTTTTCATATTCAGCTTTAGTAAGTCTTGAACTTTGAGGTACCCATCACTCCGCATATTCAGATTCAACTCAGAAGCAATATGGCGCAAAATGCGTGTCCTGAAAATGTTAAAGAAAGCATAGACTTAGTAATATACTCTTTCCCAACAGAATTAAATACATATATTTCTTTATATGTCATTTGGTTCTGCTAAAAAAAGTATGAAGGGAAAAGAAAAAAAACAGCATTATGCTTGTATCACCATTCGGCCTACTTCTGATCATTTCATCATTTTAATACTGATGGAATTAAGACCATTTTGAATATCAACAAGAACAATAGCAATAATAGTAATTCATTTTCTTTCTCCCCCACCCCCCTTCTCCCCCTTTTCTTTCAAAGAAGCTTTTCACTTTACAAACAAGAAAATAAAAAAAAACGCTTAGGGAAGTTCGTATTTATCTGCTAAAGAAATTTCAGTAATACGTTCATTTTCTAAGTTCAACAGAGCAACAATGAATCATGTAAACAAGAAAGGGATTTGGCTTACAAACGCTGAAATTACATTACTTTGAATGCAATGAAACTACCTAACCACAAGAAAGAAAATCCAAAATTTGAAAAAAATGATCCAAGAGAATAACATCAGCTATAAAATTAAAGTCGTGCGTACAAGAGTCTCCCAAGAGCATCAATTTTATCCTTGCCTCCTCCTCCACCACCGCCACGGCCTCTAGATCTTTCTCTATCCTTTCTCATGTCCAAAACTCTTCCACTGCCAAAAAGTAAAAGGCCCAATTATATTTTGCCCATAGTAGTTCTAAAACAAGAAAAAAAAAAAAAAAAAAAAAGAGAAATTACCTTCTATTAGAATGGGCAAAAGAAGAGAAAGAAGAGCTCATGTTGTTTGGCTTGTCTATAAATCGGAAGGCAGGAGACCCTGTGAGTACGGACAGATATGACGCCCTAAAACTGACAAGGCTAGATGTGAGGAAGCAGCAGCTTACAAGTCGAATCCTGGAGCTGCTACAACAAGCCGCCCACATTAGATCCAGTCTCAGCGTTTGTGCTATGTATGGATCAGTTTACCAAAGGGTTCAATAACCGTCCGTTAGTCACTGAAGGAAAACTGCACGTTCTGTCATTGAACGACAGCGTTCAACTCGAAAGTTTATTTCCCTTGTTTTATAACAGCCCGTCATCAGAAACGACATGTCGTGTTGTTCCAATGTAGTGTAGAATCCCTATTTTATTTGGCCTATTATACTAACAATTATTTCATTATTTTTTATTAAATTCATATTAAATGTGAATAATATCTTAATTTCATTTCAATTTTTTTTCACCAATTATAAAAATGAAAAAATAAAGTATATAAACAGAATTGCTCCAATAATTACTATAATAATCGATTTTTCCTTCACAAGTTCATGATTTTTGCTTAATAATTACTTTAAAAATTAATTTCTCAACTGAAAAAAGAAAACTTAAAATAAAGTTGTGAATCAAAGGAATTGTCACTATGCAGTTCAAAAATCTTTTATGAGCTTCTCAATCACACTAAGCAATATGAATGTCAAAAATTCACATTCACCGTAAATTTCTCAAGGTGAAGTAAAAAGGTTTATTATATCAAAATACAGGAAAAGTCAAGAAGATTGACAACAACAAAACACACAAATCTCATATCAAACACGTGATACAATAACTAGAGTAACGAGGCTAAATTGCATTTGTTGTTCTGGAATTTAAGAGATAATTTTACTGTTATTCTTATACTTTGATTTGTAACAAAACAGTATACTAATTATTATTTCACATCAATAATTGTTTCTACCACATTTTTTTTTTTTTCACTATCGGAACGATCAAATCATGATCTTCATTTTAAAATAGCGTGACAACAAAAGAGCCAATCTGCTTGAGGAGCAACTTATCATTATAAGTTATCTTGACAGTGTGGATGTCGTCCAAGGAAGCATCGTGGTCGAGGATCTTGACGTAGACTAGGCGGATGATGTACTCCTTCCTCTTCCACTTAGGGATGTCGATGATGCCTCATTTTAGTGTTTTGATCTCGCCAAGAACTATCTGGTCTTCCTTGGCCTTGAATGGATCCTCACTGATGGATTTGACAACATCTTGAAACTCTTTAGAATGGAAACTTTCTCGGCGAGCCAATTGCTAGTTGTCTGCCTCTAGTCTTTAGTTGTTCCACTGAATTCGAAGTTTTAGCCCCTTTTTACTGGGGAGAAAAATAAGAGAAAAATAAAAGGGGAAAGCCATTTTTCTGAAAATAGAAGAAAATTAGATAGAGAAGGAAAACAATTAATATTTTTCTCCTTGCAGTTTCTCTCCAAAATGGAGAGAAATTATGAGAAATTAAAAGGATTTTATGAAATTATAATTCTGCCCATTAAAAAAAAATATAATAGCAGGGTGAGCAAAAACCGGACAGAACAAAAAAATTGACCAAACCGAATTAGTTCAATTTAGTTCGATTTGATTCCTTTAATAAAAATTAGTTTGATTTGGTTATAATTTTTAAAACGTTATGTTTCAGTTTTGGGTTTAGTTTTTTAGATAAAAAATCAAAAAAATTGAATTAACCGAAGTAATTAATAAATAAACCAATTTGAATTGAATCAAATTTAAAATAAATGTAATCTAATTGAAACAAATTGAACTGAACCAAATTTTTGTAAGTTCGGTTTGATTTATAGAAACATAAATTTTAGTTTAATCGATTTGGTTAATTCAGTTTTTTCAAAAATTTTGATTAGGTATTCCACTAGTTATTTTAGTTTTTGATTAAAAATCAACATAAAAGTGAATTTAAATTATAAAATTAATAAAATAATTTAATCTAAAATTTTTACTTAAAATTAATTTTCTCAAAATCTTATGACATTTTTTGTTTAGTGTCTTTTTAGTTTTGCATTTTACCAATTGATGTTCAGTGTTTGAATATTAAAATATTAAAAAATAATATTTGATAAATACTAGCATTTAACGTTTAATTTTTTAAAAATATAACTCAATGTATAAATATATTTTTTTAACATTTAAAATATCAAAAACTAATGTTAGATTTTTTTTTAGTAATAACATTATATTTATCATTATATAAATTTTTATTTCATATAAAATCAATTAAATTATAAAATAATTATTTTTTAATATTATACAATATAATTATATATCCAAATGTTTTCTTGAATAAAAGGTAAAATTGAAAATATATGAAATAATATTTTCTTTTTCTTTCATATTTTACGGTAAGAGAAAATAAATTTACTTTCCTTTCTCTCATTTTTATCCAAACATGAGAAAGAAAAATAAAAAAAATAAAATTTATTTTTTTTTCTTATTTTCTTTGCTTCTTATATCATTTTTCCAAACATAATGTTAGGGTTTTGGAGCATTAACGATAATTGTGGCTTTGGAGTTACGTGGACTAAAAAAAATGAATAATATTTTTAGGTACGAGGTTTGAAAAAGAAATAGACACAGACACTGGCCACGATGATGACATCCAATTAAGGTTATTTACAACATTATAAAAAATATTTGGTCTAATTTTTTTTTATAAAAAGTCAATTTTAGTTATAAAAAATTAATTAATATAACAGAATAAATGAGAGGAATAATTTAATATAAATTTAAAAATAAATAATAACTTAATTAAACATAATATCGGTGAGAGATTAATGGTAACTAACTCTAATTTTTAAAATTAGATGAATGGACATCTGCTAATGAATTATTATTTTGATGTAGAAAGCAATAATCAAAACAAACAACTATCACTTATTGTAACTTTCGTAGCCTTTTAAGTGTCAACACCTTGCAACTATTTGTTGTGGCTTTTTCTATTAACTATTGATGTATATTGTCTGTCAAAAAAAAAAAAAAAAAAAAAAAAAAAGAAAAAAAGGATATTATGGACCATGGTGTGTACTTTAGCTTATTGATAACTATGCCATTGTTCTCCAGGAAAGGAAAATCCTTAGTGGAAGCCATGCAATAAGCGGTTGCAAGAGGACTCAGGGTTCCAATAAAGTTTACCTCATTTAAAAGAAATGTTTCAAAAAGCATTAACATTGCATGCCAAATTGAAATTGTGAATGTACCTTTGTTTGCAAAAGAAAGGTATGATGCTATTCCTTGATAATGTTTGGTTCACTTCGTAAGTGAAAATCAAATGAAGTTCTTATTATAGGAATTCATTTTCTTCTTGGTTGTGTAACGAATATATTTATATATATATATATATATATAAAAAGCTTGAATTTAAATAGAATAATATTCAATTTTGAATATAATTTTAAATAATACACCAACATGAAACCTATATGAAAGGAAAATCTATAGATATTATTTTTCTTTTAGAAATATTGATATTTATAGATGTTAATATTAGAGTTGATCTACCTCCTATATTGAGATTTATTCCTTTTGTTTAGTCTTTCAAAAAAATGAAAACTCTATTTTTTTTATGATTTGGATCGATCAAAATTATCTACCAAGCACTGATGAGATTCAAAATTTAAACTTAAATCCAGTTTTTATAACTGTGCATTCTCTTTCACGCTATATCCACATCCAATGTTAAAGATGGGTTTTTTAAATTAATTATAGTTTTTTCTTTAATTTTAAAAATTGGCTTGGCTTGTGGTTAACATTATCTTTTTAATTGTGCAATTTCTCGCATATTTAATGAAATTTATTTTCATGTTAAAAATAGAAATCCTAAAACATATAACAATGAAAATTATGTTAAAAAAATTTTTCAGAAAATGTGCCCCATTCATCCTGTTTGCCTGACAATTTTCATGGAACCTATGGTATTGGCATTCGGCGAGGTCCAATGGATCAACCTAAAATGGCAGTCAAACAGCTTTGTCCCTCTATGTAAGTAATTATGTCTGTCAACGTCACGGGATCTACTAACTTTGTGAAGGTTTGATGCATGTACCTAACAATTCACCTCTCACAGACGTACAAATCCAGAAACTAGGATCCATGTGCCCAAAATTTTTAGCAATTGGACATGTTTCACATACAAAGCTATCACTGCGGACATGAAACATTAACAGATACAGATGCTTCCCAAGGAGGAATTGGCAAACAGCTGGGAAGTCACCTCCATCACTTCAACTAGGCAAAGAAAACTCCCAGAAATTCGGATTATCTGTGCCACTGAAACCAATGCCTGTAATAATAAACTGTCATATTAGTCAATATTCTTGTTCTCTACGATGGTCATCAGCAAAATTTCAACTATGCTTTCCCCAGGAAAGCTGTGTGAGTTACATTGGCGGATCTACTCATCAATAACTTGTAAGAACAATGCTTAGAGTTCCAATCACCTAGCACAAACACAGGACAGTACTTTTTGCGCTCGAAAACACCTTCAATGGCATTCCTGAGCTTTCTTGCCTCCAGGTTCATGATTCTGAAACCACTTCCAGATCAACAATGTGATATGCTTTTGTTGAGTTCTAAACCTCAGTCTACTAAGGACAAAAAGTTAATACAGTGTAAGTTTGCACATAAGAAATCAAATTTGCCAAAAGTAGCGAGTCCTTCTTAGCAGGTACTAGTGGATATGTGCATACAACTTTTGTTGCTGGCATCTCGTGAAGTATTTACATAACAAATTCAATCACGTAACCAACTTTATCACAAGTCCCAAACCTAGACAAAGTTATGATGTAGTTGATAATCAGAAAAGACTTGTGATTTTCTTTTTGCCTCCAAAAGAAAAGAAGAGATAAAAGAACCAGAACAATTCCCTGTTTATTGAGTTGTTACAGAAAGTCTTTCAAAATTACAGGAAGCAGGAACATCAGCAAGGAGAAATAAAATCCAAATTCAAATTCACTGCTCAACAACAAACTCATTAGTTGTCTGTATGACAAGTCTATGGCAAAAGGAATGGAGAAATTCAACAACTGTGCAATATAGTTGAAAGAGTACACAATCAGAAATCAAATTTAAGCATGCATGGAGTAAGGTCAAACCAATTCAAACCCCATCCATTTTTTGGGAGGGTAAAAGCTAATAGAAGTAGACAATCCTAAATACGGTTCTATCAGCCCACAAATTGCACGACAATCACCTGAAGCAGGCACTGTCTTACTGAATTCTCACTCAACTACCAAATGTAAAACTTTGAGATGAGAGCTTAGAAGGTTGAGTCCACAAAGAACGGTAAGAAATATCATTGATTGAGACCAAGGTCCAGTACAAAGGC
This sequence comes from Omphalea diandra, assembly GCA_949677035.1. Lineage (NCBI taxonomy): Eukaryota > Viridiplantae > Streptophyta > Magnoliopsida > Malpighiales > Euphorbiaceae > Omphalea > Omphalea diandra. The sequence goes on from CATIWR010025723.1 coordinate 59,342, forward strand.
AAGATTAGGACCACATATGTTGGAACAAAAAAATCTTCTGCCAGTGAGAAAAGCTCACAGCACCATTCTTTACAAGTTACTTAAAACTAGCCAGCAAACCATATTGGAATTGAAGTTATGGACAAAAAATTTTTTGTGTTGAAAAATGAAAATTAATAGGTAATATGACATGGAACTATGATCTACAATTCCCTCAGGTGGCCAAAACCAATTGGAAAGAGCTGTGGAATTTAAAATCAAGCATCAATTTCATGAGTCAGACACTAGGTGCTTCTAGAAGGCAAAATCTCCCCACTAAACAAGGAAAAAAAGAAGTCAATGAATGCATAACTTATATTCTTAACAGACCAACCCTTTCATGGAAAAACACAAATAAGAGAGTTAATCTGTAATTCAATTTATCCAATAAGAGAAAAGAAATGGCAAATCATTGTGTACAAAATTATTGAAATTGCAAAGAAACGATACATGTTCAACAATCAGCATAATATGCTCTACCAGTCAAGAATTCTACAATGCCGAAACTACAACAGTTACATATTTCAAAAATAGAAATAAAGAAAATTAAGGTTCTGCTTTCCTTTCAATACAAATCTGGGAATGCCCCCATTGAACAATATCCCCCAACCACAAAATCTTCTTCAACATAGGATGCAATAATCCTCCTTATAGCATCAATTAAACATTTATGAAAAGACAATAATTGTGCAATGAAAGACCATAAAAATGTTAAAAAAAAAGAAATCACAAGAATCATAATGAACAAGAAATTTTTTTCCAGTACCCGACTTTAGAACTGAAAGAATTAGATTCCTTAAGCATCAGCCTTCTTCCCTCCGACATGATAGTAGCTGAGGTACCACCTCACAAATTTCTTCAACCCCGTCTGCAGATCAGTAGTAGGCTTATACCCAAGTTCCCTCTGCGCCAAACTAATATTTGCATGTGTAAACTGAACATCCCCATTCCTAGGCAACTTCATAATATTCCTCTTGGCCTTCACCTTCAAAAGCCTTTCTAAAATACCCACGAGGTCAGAAACTGGCACAGGAGATGTATTCCCCAAATTGAAAACCCTCAATTGTGCCGACCCCTTCTTCTTCCCTCCACTACCGGTACTCTTCTCAGCAGTATCCAATGCAGCCAAGCAACCCTTCACAATATCATCAATGTAGGTAAAATCCCTAGCAACAGTCCCATGATTTGCAGCTTCAAAAATGGGAATACTCTTCCCTTTCAAAATATCCCTAGTGAAAAAGAAGTACGCCATATCCGGCCTACCCCAGGGTCCATAAACAGTGAAAAATCTCAACCCAGTGAGGGACAAACCGTAAATATGATTATAAGTATGTGCAATTTCCTCTCCAGCTTTTTTAGTAGCAGCATACAAGCTAGCAGGTTGATCAGTTCTATCTTTTTCAGAGAAAGGTACTTTAGTATTGAGCCCATAAACAGAACTGGATGATGCCCATACAATTGCAGGTTGTGGATTTGCTTCTTTACACGCTTCTAATAAACTAACAAGACCAGCAATGTTACTGTGCACATAAGAGCCAGGGTTTTCCATTGCATACCTAACCCCAGCCTGAGCAGCCAAATGCATCACATGCGTAAAGGGCACCACTTCAAACAGCTTCTTGAGCAATGCGACGTCGTTTACGTCGCCTTCCACGATATAGACCCCGGTGCGCTCAAGAAGCGCTTGGCGAGCTCGTTTCAAAGATGGATCGTAGTAATCGTTGAAATTGTCAAGACCCAAAACGCCGTCGCCGCGACGTTTCAGAGCTGCAGACACGTGGGTCCCCACGAACCCAGCTGCGCCGGTGACGAGAACAGAAAACCCATTTCGAGAGCGGATTCGAGCGGAGGAGCGGACACGTTTCTCCCAGGCGGAGCCGCCCCAGGAGGAGCGGAGAGAGCGGCGGGAGGGATCGGAAGAAAGAGGATTGGCGGAGGAAGAAGAAGAAGGAGATCGATAAAAGAAGAGGAAAATCAAGCCAATAAAAACGAAAGACCAGAAAGTGAGTTTAGCTAAAGAAGAGTGCCACCTCATACGGTTATATGGATATGCAGATTTGTCCATCTTGAACTTCCCTGGCGTTGATGGAATGTGGTCAAGATGCGACATTTGCTTCATCTGCGACATTCTTGATTTTCAGATGTTAGAGGGGTTAGGTTTGAATGGAGATTGATAAATGGTGACAAGGAAAGATGGGTTTTCTTGCTTTTTAAATCTTTAGCTGTTATTTCATTTTATGGAGGCGAAGAAGATTGTATATGGAATCTCCTTCTTATTTCTGTCTCGTCCTATTTTTGGGTTTTTGATTCGTTTTTCTGGTTTCTTGGAGAGATGGGTTGGTGGTTGTTTCTGTTTTGGGTTTACACCGTCTTGTTCTTGGACACGGAACAAGAAAGTTCAAAGCTTTTTTTGTTGATTCTGTTTAGCAAATGAATGCTTGATCAATGGAAGCTACAACAATGGGGTGGTGCTGAGAAAGAGAGAGGAAGAGGAGAGGAGCTTTTAAAAGTTTAGTCAATATGATATGAATACGTGTCAACAAAAACTGGAGTTATTTTTTGGCTTGATTAAAAATAGGTAGTATTCAATTTTTTAAATACTATATCACTATATTCGAAATTCGGAAAATTCAGAAATACTAGGAAGAGGGAGTCGAGCATGTCTATCTATTTTCTTTCTGTCCGTTGGACTTGAATTTGATTGGTTGGTGCAACCTAATTCCTTATTCCATGCGTCCTTTTCTTAATCTGGGGATTAGTGAGAAACTAAGTTTGGGATTTCAGATAAGATGGAAGGATAAGTTTTATAGGCTAATTAGGCTAATTATGGGGGTTCCTATTTCCGAGTTTTCTTCACACCATTGAGAGGTTTGAAAAATTTGTGGGAATTGAGAAACTACCAATGTTTTCACTGGTTTTTTTGACATTCATTACGTGCATTTCTCGGGTTCATAGTATTGAAGAAACAAGCAGCACTACTTAAGCATCTTCATTAGCCACTATTTTTCCAGTAATAACAGCCTGCAAGTTACTTTAAATTAGTAAAAAGAAAATATTCAAAACCCGTCCAATATTAATTAAGCTGAGTTGGGATATACAAAAATATAATATGATGATACAGTTTAAAAATCCTGAATTCTGAACTTCTGATAGCTAAAATGAGGAGGAATTTTCATACTAATGTATGCATTTGGGATTACAATAATTTTTTTTTCCCTTTTTTAAATAATCAAATGTAGCAATTACAAGTGTATGACACCATGCTTTGCTTTTTGGTGCTTGATTGGCCTTTTCTTTTTTTTTTTTTCTTTTTCCTTTTCCTCCCCCTGCCTTGAAATAATTCAATAATCAAGTGAAAGTGATTGTAATTATGTATTTGTGGGTCTTGATACCCTTTTGCGTACTAATGTTTCAGACTATAATTATGTTTCCATAAATCATCACTATTGGATTCCATGGTTCAGCTTTCAAGCTTAGTATATGTGTATTAGACTAGAGAGAGAAACAGAGAGTCAATATTTTAGTGAGACAAAGTAATGGAACACTTAAACTTTTTATTTTGTAAATCCAACACACAAACTTGGAATGAAGGCAAAAGCACTTTTCCATTGAATCCTTATTTGATATCTTAGATTGCAATTTATGTTAAGGTAGCAGCATGTTAGTGGGTTTATGTCCCGATTATTGTAGAATCACTAGCAAAAAAATTGTTTTTCTTTCTTTGAACGCTCAATATCACTATAAATTAAGAAGAGTAACTCCAAAGAAAATTATATGAAGTGTGTGTTGCACAATTTTCCTACTTAAATCATATGCTACCATTTATTGCACTTTCCTTCAACATAATCAGGTAATCTTTGACTAATCTGCTGCTGATTATTTAACTCATATAATTATTATTTTCTTATTTGTGTTCACTTGAGACTTCTAGTCTATGTCTAATGACAATTTGGATGGAATTGCGGAGTTCTTTCTTTTTCTTCATATATAGTTTTTTAATTAATTTAATTTTGATTACATTCAAATACAAATTTTCATTTATTTTAAATATAATTTCAGCATTACTGAATCAAAAATTGAAGTAAATTGCTAAACAATTGATAACAATAACATTTTCTTCACTTCAGATTATTGGTCCCTTCTAACTCTTTTATCCCCTAAACAAATGGATTCATTAGTTAATATTTTGAAGAAAAAGTAAAGGAAATAAATCTCTATAGCCACCTCCAACCAACCACCACCCCATGTGACAATCTGTTAAAAATTATAATGCACGAGGGCTACACGTCTCATTAGTAGGGGTGAGCAAAACCGAACCGAAACCGAAAAATCGAATCGAACCGAATGAATTTGGTCTATTTGGTTCGGTTTTAAAGTAAATTCGATTTGGTTCGATTTAAAAAAATAAAAAAATTCGGTTTTCGGTTCAGTTCGGTTTAAAATTGAGAAAATCAAATAGACCGAATAAACCAAAATTGTGAAATTTTTTTTTAATTTTTTTTAAATTTGAGTTTAAAAAACTAAAAATAAATTATTTTATATAAGATAAAAAAAAGTTCAACAATCCATTGAGCCCAAAACCGAAAATCAAACCGAACCAAACCGATTTTTTTCGGTTCGGTTTATCTTAAATTTTGGTTCGGTTCGATTTCAACCGAACCGACCGAATGCTCAGCCCTACTCATTAGTCTCTTCTTTCTGTACTATGGCACAACATGATTCCACAATTTTTCAAGGACACAACACACACCTTCCTCCTAGTTTCCTTGATGGCTGGGCATTCACATGAACATTGAG